>MU675179.1:56145-71539 GCA_026770625.1 Nicotiana glauca
CACCTGGAGAACAAGGGAATACTTTTCAAGCATCGCAGTCAGGAGCCCACCTGGAGAACAAGGGAATACTTTTCAAGCATTGCAATCAGGAGCCCACCTGGAGAACAAGGGAATATTTTTCAAGCATCGAAGTCAGGAGCCCACATAGAGAACAAGGGAATACTTTTCAAGCATTGCAGTCAGAAGCCCACCGGGAGAACAAGGGAATACTTTTCAAGCGTCGGCAATCGAGAGCCCACATGAAGAATAGAGGCACATATTTCAAACTTCAGCAGTCAAGCATCACTTGGAGGAATGGCAAAACATCGCCAATCACAATTCAAGGCAACAACAAGAATTCCATCGAAAGAATACAAGTTCAAGGCAACACAAGAGCAAGTTTGAAGACATAGATAGGACCTTTTTTGTAATTCATAGATCATAGATTAGGCTAGCTTCTTTTTATTTTGACACGGTATAATAAGGAGGTCAGCGAGCAGTAGCAACAACAACGGCAATAAAATCACAGTCCCTGGTAGTCCCCAGTTACCAGACCTTCCCGAACTACACCGACCCAATTCCTGTTCAGCCAAGGATATGTAGGCAACCTCCGAAGCAGGGTGCGGTCAAACTTTTCAAAAATGCTTCACACGGAATATTCAAATGGGCAAAAATCGCTCGTTTCCGCTCACTTATCTTTGCACGAAAACTCTTCGTGTTTCCGGGCAAAGAGGGGCAGCTGTGAGCACGTGATTTTTGCCATATATATGAATTATTCCCAAAATTCAAACAAAATAATTTCTTTCATTATTTTACACTTTTGTGAATTTTGTGTTATTTTCTGTTAATTGTTTGCATTTTGTTTGTGCATTTTTATGCATATGAAAAATACAAAAAATACATTTGCATTTAGAATTTAATTTTATATTTTTAGGATTAATTAGAGGTTAATTTGTTTTAGAACAAAATGTGAAGAAATTAACAAAAATGGTTCATTTTTTGCATTTTAATTGTTTTAGTTGTGAATTTGTCACGGGATAGTTTTTAAACAATTTTAGGAATTAATTAGTTTAACATTGAATTATATTAGGTATTTGTTTTAATGTTTACATTTTTATAAAATCAGGAAAATATATATACAAATGAAAATAACAAAAATAAAAGAAATAAAAATGAAAACAAAACACATTAAAAGGGCTGCCAAATTGGGCCATTTTCTTGTGTATTTTTGCAAGCCCAAACCAATTTAAATACATTCAACCCATAGCCCAAGCCACCCGACCCAACCCAGTTCAGGAGTTAATCGAAACGACCTCGTTTTGGCGTCACACGGTCTCAGCCATCGATTTTTCCAGAATCCAGCGACCACGAGTGATTCTTGTACTTTAATATAACTGTCTGAAGAAATTAATTAAACCTAAACAAAATCTCCATCTTCCTCGTACACCTCTCTGTATCTCCGCCGGAGCCGCCGCCGGTGACGACGCCACCATCGCCAATCCGCCCCAAATTAACACCCCAAATTCCTCTCGTCTCCCTCATCTCGAACCCACAATCCATTTCCTTCAAATCCCAGCCCAGCTCGTCGAATCTTCTTCCAAAGTTTTCCCGCCATGATGCCACCTCATCCAAATGATATCAAACTAACACCATAGAACCGCCTACGCTTCCTCTATCTAACCCCTTTAACCGTGTCTTTCAAATATGGCCGGAATTGTTCGAATTTCAATTTGAACATTTTTCGGCCAAAACCCTAACTTCTCCAATTCCTACCGAATCGATGCCATATGGTTCCTGGGGTTTCCTCGTAATGAATTCAAGATCAAAGTGATTCAAATTTCATTGAATAGAGCTTAATTTTGGAATCCGAAATCAGTGAGCCTCTTTGTTTTCTTATCTTTTGTTTTTCTTCTAATTTTGCTTTTATTAGTGTAATTCATGTTTTATCTGGTTAATCGAATGTCACTTAATTGCTGCATGATTGTTAATCCAATTTGGCAATAATTTGAGTCTGTTTGTTGGGTTCAATAATTGTTTCTTCTATTCGTAATTGCTCTGGTTAGGAATTGATAGATTTGTTTTAATATGTGATTTGTTAGTTTTAATTAGCTTAAGTCAATTTAGTTTGGTTTAATTAGTGCCTGTTCTTGGTAAATCATTAGTTCATCTAGTTATTAGTATTAGTTTAATTAATTGGTTATAGCTGTTAGAGGAGAATAATGTTAGTGATTTCAAGGGGGGATATACACAAAGGAGAGTCCTGTGATACTGAAGGGAGAGGAGCTGCGCAGCTTTTACAACCCTCCCCCCACGTCGTCTTCAAAAAATGACCCCCTAAAACTTACTTTCTCTATAGCCAACCTCCAGCCAACGAGCTCCGCCATAGCAGCCACCTACTCCACCAGCCGCTCGAACAACGGTAGCTCCCTCACCTCGTCTCACTTTGCCGTTATCCAGTCTGCCACCGTCAACTTCTCCGGCAAGCTGGCTGGCCAATAGCCATGCTAAGCCATTGACCACATCTCTCTCCCCCTCATCCCAACCCTCATCTCCTATCTCCTTTTTCGTACACAGCCATTACTCCTTTTCTATTTTTAACGAGCAATATTTAGAATATATAGAACAATAAGAGAATATCAGTTGCCATCGTTCAAGGAGGTCGGCTGAAAAACCTTAAACATAAATGAGTTCTCATCTCTCCTTTTCAATGGAGAGAACGCAGACCTAAGAAGCCATGACACTCCAGTTCTAACCATCAGCAGCCACTAACTAGTCCAGCTTTGAATCCCATTTGTGAATATCCTTTGCTACCCTTGCTTCCTTTCTTCGTGCCCGATTATGAGATCGACGTTCAAGTTTTATTTTGGCGAAGGTTCGAGGATACAGCCGGTCTCCGTTTGTGGTTCTGTTTTTTGGGCCACGTAGCGCATCCAAATGTTCTGAAGATCTATAGGTCTGTTTCTGCTTCTCTTCATTCTATTTGATTGGTGTTCGTATATGTTGTTTGAGAGATTTTATTGTGAGGATCCATATTATACGTTGTTTGGATATTTGTTATATCTATTGAATACTTCAAGCCCTTGATTTGAGTACTTCAAGTGGAATTTGCCTGCTGCTTCAATTTTTCTTTTCATTATAAGTTTCAACTAGTTTTGTTTTTATTCGGATTCAAATGCGTTAGTAAAGGGTATAATTAGAAAAGGAAATTGTTTCTTTTATGTTGGTAAAGTAAAAGAGTGTTTGAATGTTAATATAGATTTTACATCGTTTGTTGTTTTATCAATGTTTAATCTATTAAAGTAGTGGTAAAGTGTTATTAATTGAGGTCGAGTACGCGTTCGCGCAACTTCGATCATTCTTTTTCTTAATAATAATACGGGTTTTGGGCCTTCCAAGCTAGGTAGCACATTTGAATTAGGAGGTTTTCCTCTTGTTCAAGTGTGGACTTGAGTTTGAAGCTCGACTTCCGCGAAAGGTTTTCTAATAAAAGTAATTAATGATGCTAATTAATTATGGCCCTTTTAGAGACAATCTTTAATAGAAAATAATAGTTTGCTCTAGAATGGCCTTTAAAAAATAAAACGAGGTGTGCTACGCCAAATGAAACCCATAAATTGTGCGGCCCTCTTTAAATGCTTATATTAAAGTACTTAGAATTCGGGACGTGCCGTTAGCGAATTTCACGGCCTCCCACAAAGTTAATAACACGTTAGTTGCTTTAGGTGCGTTCTTTAATAATTTTACCTTCCTAAATTCGGGTGTGCATTTCATGCGACCCAAATCCAATTCCCAAAATATTGAATAAAATATGTCGAAGATCCGGGTGCATTTCATGTGACGTGATCCAAAAACATGTTTTAAACGACGTTCAATTTCTTAAAAATTTAATTAAAAGCGGTGAATAATTTTAAAAATTGCACAATGGGATAACATGTATTAAAATTAGAGTTTAGCCAAATATAGCAGTTGAGCGACCGTACTAGAACCACGAAACTCGGGAGTGCCTAACCCCTTCTCCCGCGTTAATAGAATTCCTTACTCGAATTTCTAGTTCGCGACTGTAATACAGAGTCAAACCCTTTCCTCGATTTGGGATTCAAACCGGTGACTTGGGACACCATAAATCTCCCAAGTGCGACTCTATCTTAAATAAAACGAATCTCGTTTCGATTGTCCTTTAATTGGAAAAATTCCTTTTATTATTATACCCTTCGCGGGGTGTAGTAGTGAAAAAGGAGGTCTGACAAAGTAAAGAACCAAGAACTGCTGCTTCTGTCATAACCGCTTCTGTGGCTCTTGGACCCCAAAAGCAGTCGACAGATCGCAGAAGCGAAAAGGGCTCCGGTGTGGGAGAACCGCAGAAGTGGCCTTGGGACCGCAGAAGCGCTCCCGCCTTTGTGAACCGTGGATCGCAGAAGCGGTCTTTCCCATTTTGATTGGGGTTCACTTAATTCGAACCCAAAGCCATTTCTATCATTTCGCATCCAACACTTAGGCGTCTTTGGTGATTCCAAAGAGGGGATTTCAACATAACATTGCAAGGTAAGTAATCCCCACTCACTTTTAGTTCAAATGCATAAACATTAGGTAGATTTAACACTCAAAATTAAGTAAAATCAAGTGGTTAGAGCTAGACCTAGGGTTTAATAAAAACTAAGATTAAATCATGTAATTTGCCATGTAATGAACTAGAAATCATATATTTGTGATCCTTAGGTGATAGAGAACAACTTCCTTCGAAAAATCTCGGAATCCGGGCACGTGGGCCGGGGGATGGAATTTAGGAAACTTGTGGGAAAGGTTGGGAAATCACTTAAATAGTTAGAATTCAACCTTGTGAGCCTTTATTGACTAGTTCTTACTTTGTTTGATTAGTTTTAAAATTGTTCGGCTTTGAATTTAAAGACTTGGGCTCGTTCTTGGAACTTGGAAGTGCACCTTGGAGCGATGTAAGTCTCCTTTCTAACCTTGTAAGAGGGAATTCTCCCTTTAGGATTAATGTTTGAGTTTTTGTTGCTAAATGCGGGGACTACGCACGCGTTAGGTGACGAGAGCTCGTGCGTAGCTACTACTATGTTAAATGTCCGGGTACCTTAGGACCTACAACATGCCTATTAAATATATCTCTTATGTTAACTTGTTGTTATGAACACCTACTGTGTACTAGAGACTTAAAAAGGGGATATGAGCATACTTGTATAGTTAATTAAGTTTGATTTGGTATTTCTGACCATTTATGTGCCATGTGTGTGAACTTGATATTTTATCCTTATTTGTGGATCAGGCCGAACGCCTTGGTATGAATAGATGCATCTATAGGCGCGCTGTCGACCCTCGGCAAGTGCACAGTTTATTTCTGTTGGTTCGGGCCGTCGCCTCGGTATTATGTGCGCATGTTAAATGTGGAAAAGCTCATATATGCTTTATTTCACCATCATCTCATAAGATAAACTGCAAACTTGATGTTGTAGATTTCTTGACTTCTACCACTTGTCATGAAACTGTCGATGCTTGTAAATTCCATGATTTGAACTCATCATACATATATATAGATATTTTAATTGACCTTAGTAAGTATCGAGTCGACCTCTCGTCTCTGCTTCTTTGAGATTAGACGGGGTACTTACTGGGTACATTTTGTTTATGTACTCATGCTACACTTCTGTACTTAAATGTACAGGATTTGAGGCAGGTGGATCCGGAAATCATTCTGGTGCATATGAGTGAGTGCATCTGGGACTTCTACGGTGAGCTGCATCCCTTCTTGACGATCCGCAGCCGAAGAAGTCTTCCTTGTATTTTTTTTTGTTTCTATCTATCCTGATTCAGACAGTAGGATAGGGTATTATTCTTTTGTGCATATTCTACTAGTTGCACGTAGCTTGTGACACCAGGTTTTGGCACACACAGTGGTAGCCGTTATTTTGGGTTGTATAACTATCTTTACATTTCATTGATCTTTACTGGTTTATAACTTTAAATTGGGAAGAATCTATTATACTGGTTTTTGGAAATAGTAAAATTAGAATTTAATTATACTTCCGCATTGGCTGGCCTGACAAATGGTGTCGGGCGCCATCATGACCTATTATGGAAAAAAAAAGGGTCGTGATAATATGGTATTAGAGCACTAGGTTCACGTAGGTCTCGCAAGTTACGGGCAAGCCTAATAGAGTCTTATAGATCGGTACGGAGACGTCTGTATTTATCTTCGAGAGGCTATAGGGTGTTAGGAAAGACTACTCTGTATTCATTTTCCATCGTGCAGTGGTCAGTGTACTAAATTTCCTCTTCTATTCTCTCACAGATGGTGAGGACTCGTACCGCCGACATTCCAGACCCGGGAGGAGCTGCTCCCTCCGTTGGTAGAGGCCGGGGGAGGGCACTGGCCTGTGGTAGGGGACGAGGGCGTGCCAGTGCTATTCCAGTTACACCACCAGCAGACCCTACGAGGGATCCCATCATTGAGGAGCAGGGCAAGGTGCCCGTAGCTGTGCCTACTCCGGCAGATTTCATGACTGCGTCGGGATTTTAGGAGGTTATGGGCCGTATGGTTCTGTTCATGGACACCATGACTCAGGCTAGTTTATATCCAGCAGACCCAGCTGCTTCACAGGCAGGAGGGGGAGCACAGACCCCTACTGCTCAGGCTACAGTACATACAGCCGCGATATATCAGACTCCGAGTGCACTACCCGCAGAGGGGGTTCAGCCAGTTGCGACAGTGGCACCCCAGCCTAGGCTAGTTGTGGAGTTCGATCCGCAGAAGTTACTAGACAGATGGACCAGACTTCACACTCAAGTCTTTGGAGGTGAGCGTCATGAGGATGCCCAGGATTTCATCGACAAGTGCAGGGACAAACTGCACGCTATGAGGATATTGGAGTCGCATGGAGTTGACTTCACTACTTTTCAGCTTGAGGGCAGGGCCCGTAGATGGTGGCAGTTCTATGTTCTTGGTAGGCCTGCCGGTTCTCCTCCTATGAGGCGAGGTTTTCTGAGTTATCTCGCCATGCACATATGATACTCCCTATGGATGCAGAAAGAGTGCGAAGGTTTGTCGCCGGCTTGCAGCCCAGTATTCGATCGGGTATGGCCCGAGAGGTGGAGATGGGTACAAAGTATCAGCTTGTGGTCGATATTGCTCGCCGGATTAAGGGATATCGTCAGAGGGGTAGGGAGCAGATACAGCAGGACAAGAGAGCCAGATTCTTTGGAGAGTTCAGAGGTGCCCCAGCTAGGGATAGAAGTCAGTATGGGAGGGGTCAGCCCAGTAGGCCCCCATCTTCAACACCACCACCTCCCACCCAGGGTGCTCCAGCACGACCCTATTTCAGTGCCATGCCAGAGAGTACCGCCCGCCAGCTATTCAGGGTTCTTCCAGTAGGTATTCAGGTCCTCAGGGTTCTTCCGGTCCCTACTTCAGTGCTATGTCGGAGACTTCATATCGCCCACCAGCTATCCAGGCTCCTTTCACGGGGTCTACGAGTCATCAGGGACAGTCATCAAGGCAGCAGGTCACTACACCACATTATTTTGAGTGCGGTGACACAGGCCACATGAGAAGATACTGCCCCAGGCTTAGGGGCAAGGCAGTACAGCAAGGGCAGCAGCCCATGACTCCAGCACCAGCAGCCCAGCCACCTAGAGGTGGAGGGCAGAGTGGTAGAGGCTGATCCAGAGGTGGAGGCCAGATAGGGAGAGGTCAGCTAGCTACTCCTCAGTTAGGTAGAGGCCAGACAATCGGTGTTCCAGCTAGATTCTATGCTCTTCCAGCCAGGCTGGATGCATTGGCCTCAGATGCCGTCATCACAAGTATTATCTCCGTTAGCGGTAGAGATGCATCAGTATTATTTGATCCAGGGTCTACTTATTCTTATGTATCATCTCTGTTTGCTCGTTTCCTGGATATTTCTCCTGAGCCATTGGGTGTTCCTGTTCATGTGTCCACTCCTGTGGGTGATCCTGTGCTTGTGAACCGGGTTTACCGGTCATGTATGGTTACTTTCTGTGGTTTTGAGACTAGGGCAGATATTCTATTGCTCGATATGATTGATTTTGAGGTTATCCAGGGCATGGATTGGCTATCTCCATATCACGCCATTCTAGATTACCATGCCAAGATTGTTTCACTAGTGATGCCAGGGTTGCCAAGGTTGGAGTGGAAGGGTTCCACAGTTGATACGGCTAGTAGGGTTATTTCTTTCCCGAGGGCTCAGCGCATGGTTGAGAAAGGGTGTTTGGCTTATTTAGCTTATGTGCGAGACACCACCGTAGAGTCTTTGACGATTGATTCAGTGCCAGTAGTCCGAGAGTTCATCGATGTTTTTCCTTCTGATCTTCCTGGCATGCCTCCGGATCGTGACATTGATTTGTGTATTGATTTGGCTCCAGGCACTCACCCTATATCTATCCCACCATACTATATGGCTCCTAAGGAGCTGAAGGAGCTGAAAGAGCAATTGAAGGAGTTGTTAGGAAAGGGGTTTGTTAGGCCCAGTTTATCGCCTTGGGGTGCACCAGTGCTATTTGTGAAGAAGAAGGATGGGACTATGCGGATGTGCATTGATTACCGCCAGATGAACAAAGTCACCATCAAGAACAAGTATCCATTGCCCCGTATTGATGATTTGTTCGACCAGCTGCAGGGTGCTAGGGTGTTCTCTAAGATTGACTTGAGGTCCGGGTATCATCAGCTGAAGATTCGGGATTCAGATGTTCCGAAGACTACATTCAGGACTAGGTATGGCCACTACGAGTTTCTGGTGATGTCCTTTGGCTTGACTAATGCTCCAGCGGCATTTATGGACCTGATGAATAGGGTGTTTAGGCCTTATATTGATTCTTTTGTCATCATCTTCATTGACGACATCTTGATATACTCACGTAGCCTGGGGGAGCACGAGCAGCACTTGAGAGTAGTGCTTCAGACCTTGCGAGAGCAGCAGCTTTATGCTAAGTTCTCCAAGTGTGAGTTTTTACAAGAGTCAGTGGCATTCTTGGGGCATGTAGTGTCAGGAGAGGGTATTAAAGTAGATCCAAAGAAGATTGAGGCAGTTCAGAGTTGGCCATGTCCTACTTTCGTGACCGAGATCAGGAGCTTCTTGGGGTTAACAGGTTACTACCGGCGATTCGTGCAGGGCTTTTCATCTATTGCATCACCTCTGACCAGATTGACCCAAAAGGGTGCCCTATTCTGTTGGTCCGATGATTGTGAGGAGAGCTTCTATAAGCTCAAGACGACTTTGACCACGGCACCAATTCTTGTATTGCCTTCCGATTCAGGGATGTATACGGTATGTTGCGACGCTTCCCGCGTTAGTTTGGGATGTGTATTGATGCAAGGGGGACGAGTTATTGCTTATGCTTCCCGACAGCTAAAGGTTCATGAGAAGAATTACCCTGTGCATGATCTAGAGTTGGCGGCGATTGTTCATGCTCTTAAGATATGGAGGCATTATTTATGTGGAGTGTCATGTGAGGTTTATACAGACCATCGCAGCTTGCAGCATTTGTTCAAACAGAGGGATCTTAATTTGAGGCAGTACAGGTGGCTTGAGTTACTGAAAGATTATGACATTACCATTCTTTATCATCCAGGCAAGGCAAATGTGGTAGCAGACGCCTTGAGTAGGAAGGCAGAGAGTATGGGTAGCTTGGCATTCATTCCTGCTGAGATGAGGCCATTAGCTTTGAATATTTAGTCTTTAGCTAACAGACTTGTGAGATTTGACATTTCAGAGCCCAGCCGAGTTCTACCATGTATGGTTGCTCAATATTCGTTATTGGAGCAGATTAAGGCCCGACAGTTTTATGATCCCCATTTGGCAGCTCTCAGAGAGACGGTACTTCAGGGAGGTGCCAACGAGATTTCTATTGGCAAGGATGGTGTGTTATGGCTTCAGGTCCATGTATGTGTTCCTTATGTTGATGGCTTGCGAGAGAGGATTCTAGAGGAGGCCCACAGTTCGAGGTACTCCATTCATCCGGGTGACACGAAGATGTATCGTGACTTGAGACAGCACTACTAGTGGAGGAGGATGAAGAAGGAGATAATGGAGTATGTTTGCTAGATGTTTGAATTTCCAGTAGGTCAAATATGAGCACCAGAGGCCAGGCGGCCTACTTCGGCAGATGCCCATTCCGGAGTGGAAATGGGAGCGCATCACCATGGATTTCGTGGTTGGGTTGCCACGAACTCAACGGAAGGTTGATTCAGTGTAGGTTATTGTGGATAGATTGACCAAGTCAGCCCACTTCATCCCAGTGGTGACTACTTATACGACGGAGAGATATGCCCAGATTTACATTCGGGAGATAGTGAGGTTGCACGGTGTACTAGTCTCCATCATATCAGACAGAGGCCCTCAGTTCACTTCCCATTTCTGGAGAGTTGTCCAGAGTGAGTTGGGCACCCGCGTAGATCTTAGCACGACATTTCATCCTTAAACCGACGGGCAGTCGGAGCGGACAGTTCAGATTTTAGAGGATATTCTTAGAGCATGTGTGATTGACTTTGGAGGGCCGTGGGATCAGTTCTTACCCTTGGCGGAGTTTACAGATAATAACAATTATCATTCTAGTATAGAGATGGCCCCGTATGAGGCATTGTATGACCGGTGTTGTCGTTCTCCTATTGGATGGTTTGAGCCTGGTAAGGCTAAGTTACTTGGTACTGATTTGGTACAGGATGCCTTAGATAAGGTAAAGTTGATTTTGGAGAGGCTTCTCACAGCTCAGTCCAGACAGAAGAGCTACACGGATCAGAAGGCACGGGATGTATCATTCATGATTGGCAAGAAGGTTCTCTTGAAAGTCTCGCCAATGAAGGGCATTATGAGGTTCGGGAAGAAGGGCAAGCTGAGCCCAAGGTTTATTGGTCTCTTTGAGGTGTTGAGGCGAGTTGGAGAGGTTGCCTATGAGCTTGATTTACCTCCTAGTTTATCAGGAGTTCATCCAGTTTTCCATGTATCGATGCTTCAGAAGTATCATGCCGACTATTCATATGTGTTGGATTTCAGCACCATTCAGTTAGATGAGAGCTTGGGCAACGAGGAGGAGCCAGTTGCCATTGTTGATAGACAGGACCGCCAGTTGAGGTCCAAGAGGATTTCTATGGTAAGAGTCCAGTGGAGGGGCCAACCGGTTGAGGAGGCGGCCTGGGAGTCCGAGGAGGACATGCGGAGTCGATATCCCCACTTATTCAGCAGTCCAGGTACTTTTCTATGTCTGTTCGAGGACGGACGTTTATTTAAGAGGTGGAGGATGTAACGACCCGACTGGTAGTTTTGCGTTTTAGTACCCCGTTACCTTAAATAAAACTTCCCACACTTGCTTTAGCTAATTTATGACTTGCGAGGACAAGTGGTTTGGAAGTTAGAAGAGTTTTGAGCAAGAATAAGTTTAGTTGCTTCTTTAAATTTCTTTAAAAAGGCCAAGTTTGACTTCGGTCAACATTTTGGGGAAACGGACCCGGAATCATGATTTGACAATTTTTGAGGGTCCGTAGGAAAATATGGGACCTAGGCGTATGCCCGAAATCGAATTCCGAGGTCCCTAACCCGAGTAATTAATTTTTATGTGAAATTGTTAAGTTTAAGTTTCAAAGGATTAAATAAACAAAGAAATCACTGTTTTCCTAGGTATCAAATTCGGATTTCGATTCTGAAACTTGGTACAAGTCCGAAATATCCGTTGAGACCTACCCGTAAAATTTGGTGTCAATCCGAGTAGTTTAAGGGAGTTTAGACCCGTTAGAAGGAAATTTAGAAATTGAAGATTCAATGATTTGATCCATTTGGTTTTGGGGTTGATTCCTCGATTTAGCGTTGTTTTAAGTGTTTTGAGGGTTCGAGGAGGTCCGCCTCATGATTTCAGACTTATCAGTGTATTCGAGCGGGGCTCGAGAGCCCCGAGCGTCAAATGGTCGAGGTTCGAGTGAAGTTAGAATTTGAAAAGAACCAAGAACTGCTGCTTCTGTCATAACAGCTTTTGCGGCTCTTGGACCGCAGAATCGGTCGACAGATCGTAGAAGCGAAAAGGGCTCAGGTGTGGGAGAACAGCAGAAGCGGCCTTGGGACCACAGAAGCGGTCCCGCCTTTGCGAACCATGGACCGCAGAAGCAGTCTTGCCCATTTTGCTTGGAACCGCAGAAGCGGATCAAATTCCGCCGATGCGGGACCGCAGAAGCGGAAACAGCTGGGCAGAAGGGTTCATGTAATTCGAACACAAAAGCCATTTCTATTATTTCTCATCCAACACTTAGGCAATTTTGGTGAATCCAAAGAGGGGGTTTCAACATAACATTGCAAGGTAAGTAATCCCGACTCACTTTTAGTTCAAATGCATAAACATTAGGTAGATTTAACACTCAAAATTAAGTAAAATCAAGGGGTTAGAGCTAGACCTAGGGTTTAATAAAAACTAAGATTAAGTCATGTAATTTACCATGTAATGAACTAGAAATCATATATTTGTGATCCTTAGGTGATAGAAAACAACTTCCATCGAAAAATCTTGGAATTCGGGCACGTGGGCCCGGGGCCGGAATTTAGGAAACTTGTGGGAAAGGTTGAGAAATCACTTAAATAGTTAGAATTCAACCTTGTGAGGCTTTATCGACTAGTTCTTACTTCGTTTGATTAGTTTGAGAATTGTTCGGCTTCGAATTTAAATACTTGGGCTCGTTCTTGGAACTTAGAAGTGCACCTTGGAGCGAGGTGAGTCTCCTTTCTAACCTCGTAAGAGGGAATTGTCCCTTTAGGATTAATGTTTGAGTATTTGTTTCTAAATGCGGGGACTAGAGCCCGTGCGTAGCTACTACTATGTTAAATGTCCGGGTAGATTAGGACCAACAACATGCCTATTAAATATATCTCTTATGTTAACTTGTTGTTATGAATACCTAGTGTGTACTAGAGACTTAAAAAGGGGATATGAGCATACTTGTATAGTTAATTAAGTTTGATTTAGTATTTCTAACCATTTATGTGCCATGTGTGTGAACTTGATATTTCATCCTTATTTGTGGATCGGGCCGAACGCCTCGGTATGAATAGATGCATCTATAGGCGCGCCGTCGACCCTCGGCAAGTGAACAGTTTATTTCGATTGGTTCGGGCCGTCGCCTCGGTATTATTTGTGCATGTTAAATGTGGAAAAGCTCATATATGCTTTATTTTGCCATCATCTCATAAGATAAACTGTAAACTTGATGTTGTAGATTTCTTGACTTCTACCACTTGTCATGAAACTGTCGATGCTTGTAAATTCCATGATTTGAACTCATCATACATATATATATATACATACATATATATATACATATATATATATATATATATATATATATATATATATATATTAATTGACCTTATTAAGTATCGAGTCGACCTCTCTTCTCTACTTCTTCGAGATTAGACGAGACACTTACTGGGTACATGTTGTTTATGTGCTCATGCTACACTTCTGTACTTAAATGTACAGGATTTGAGGCAGCTGGATCCGGACATCATTCTGGTGCATATCAGTGAGCACATCTAGGACTTCTACGGTGAGCTGCATTCCCTTCTTGACGATCCGCAGCCGAAGAAGTCTTCCTTGTATTTTTTTGTTGTTTCTGTCTATCCTGATTCAGACAGTAGAATAGGGTATTATTCTTTTGTGCATATTCTACTAGTGGCCCGTAGCCTGTGACACCAGGTTCTGGCACACACAGTGGTAGACGTTATTTTGGGTTGTATAACTGTCTTTACATTTCATTGATCTTTATTGGTTTATAACTTTAAATTGGGAAGAATCTATTATAATGGTTTTTGGCAAGGGTAAAATGAGAATTTAGTTATACTTCCATGTTGGCTGGCCTGACAAATGGTGTCGGGCACCAATCATGACCTATTATGGAAAAAAAATGGGTTGTGACAGAGATCATTTTAAAACTCTCAGTAACAAGTGAGGAAAATTTAAAAAAACTAGGGTTTTAACAAAGCTGAGTTAAAAAGATAGAAACTCAGAATCAGTCAAGTTAAACAAAGAAAAGGATCTAAACTCAAAGAACTCAGTCGGAACAAGTATACAAAATAAATAAAGACAGCTCCGGGACCACGAATAAAACCAAAGATATTTAGGGTTTCAACATGCTAAATCAGGTAGAAGAAAAGCATAAACAAATCGTTTGAACATAATAAAATCATAAAATAACGCTAAAAATCAGAGAAGAGATGTTTTAAAATAGGTTAAGAAAAAAAACCTAATCGTTGAAAACGAAAAGTCGCTTTGAAAAATCGAAAAACCCTTAAGGAAAACACTTAAGAGGTTCATAACATACACAAATTTAAGACAGATATGAAAGAAAACTGAAAAGCCTTTAAAGTTAGGGTTTCGGAGAACCCAGAAAGATGAGAAAGCTTTCAAAAAGTTACCGATCTAGCCTGAAAAGCCATGGATCTGACTCGATCGGCCATGGATGGCCGGAAAAAGACCATAGATAGAAGTTAAGCCATGACTGGACTAGATATCTTTAAGATCTGTCCATGAAATCACGGAAACAAACAACCACGAGATATAGGAGACCGGTACACGTCTCAAATTACCATGGGAGTCCATGGATTGGGTGAGAATCGAAGGGATTAGGGTTAACTTGGGTGATGGAGGATGGGGTTGGCTTTTGGTTTCAGAGAGAGGTTGAGAGGAAGGGGATTCAAGGGCGGCGGGTTGGTGGAAATGAAGTAGGTTTAAGGGGGTCATTTGGGTTTATTTTAGGTAGGTAAAATGGTGGTCGTTGATCTGAATGATCAACGGCCTAGATTGAATGGGGTAGGTAGGGATCCGGGCTTGGGTTGGGTTTAAAGGGTTAGGGTCGGGTTTAAATCGAAATTGGGCTAGGGAATTGGGGATTCAATTTGGCTTCGATTTTAAAGCCAATTTTGGTTACAAGTTAAATAGCCATTTTTCCCTTTTCATTTATAAAAAATAGTAAATAACTTCTGAAAATAAACATAAAAAGTCTAAAATAATTTATAACACATAATTAACAATTTAAAAATATAGGATCCCATTTTATAAAAACCTAATTAAACCTTAGAAAGGGTTAATATCGCAATTACGTACAATTTAGCTTAAAAATACTAAATAAAATTGTAAAAATGTGTAAAAAATTACTTTAGCCATATTTTAGCATAAATATAAAGATATAATAGATGAACTATCAAAAAAATAATTTTAGAAATAATTATTGGAGATTTTATGAATAAAAAGGGAAAATAAACCAATTTAAGACTTTAAAATTATGGGGAAAATAATAAAAAAACTTGGGCGTGCTTTTATATATATATATATATATATATATATATATATATATATATATATATATATATATATATATATATATATATATATATATATAAAAAAAAAAAAA
>MU675180.1:10361-42245 GCA_026770625.1 Nicotiana glauca
CATAATCAACGTGTACTCAGTGAGTGTCCCGCCTAATCCCGAAGGGGTAGAGACGAGATGGTCAACTTGACACACTCTAATGGTCCAACGATTATTTATTCTCAATATACATATCAACAATGGATTTATTTTCTAACATGATTTTTATCCAAATAGAGGAAACAAGTAAACGCGTAATTCCTTCATAGGAAATTTCCAAGGTTTCTTTTCTTTATTAACAATATGATCTCGAGCCATAGTGAGGTATGTAACAACTTAAGTAAATCCAGACAGCAATATAAGCATGCACAAATCATACCGAGGAGACGGCCCGATCTAACAGAAATAAATGTGCATTTGCCGAGGGTCGACGGCGCACCTATAGATGCATCTATTAATCTGCCGAGGCGTTCGGCCCGGTCCACAATAAACACACACAGACAGACAATCAGTCAAGAATTCAACGTGGAGTAATTATGCCAAGAAGGCCAATTCTCTTTAATAATTTGAGAAAATGAAGCTTAAATCTCTTTAGAAATCCATTTATTAATTTAATGTGACTTATTACCCCGCTCGCGAATCATCCATACGACGCGGGTACAGTTAAGATACATGCTCAGATAGCCAATTAGAATTTTATCGAGGAATAATTATCCAAATAAGCCAATTCTCTGTTTAACAATTCAGGAAATGATGTTTAATATCTTTTTAAATGCATTTACTAATCAAAGGTGATTTAAAAAATCCAAGTCATCAATGAGTTCATAATTAATCCAAGTATAACATGCCGATGGGTCCTAACTACCCGGAAAATGCATGATAGTAGCTACGCACGGACTCTCGTCACCTCGTGCGTACATAGCTCCCACATATAGGAGAATATAATCAATTATTTCACCTATGGGGTAAATTCTCCCTCACAAGATTAGAAAGGAGGCTCACCTCATTCCGAAGACTCAAAACCGGCATTCTTCATTCTTTCAAAGGCTTGAACCAATGCATAATGCACCAAAACTAGCGAATTAACGACAAACTAATGAGAACATGCTCAAATACTTGTTAACAATTCAAATTATATTGATTCCCAACTCCGATTGGTGAAATGACCAAAATGACCTCGGTCCCACATTCCCGGAATCCATAATTTTTTGAAGATAAAGGTTACCCATGACTTTAGGAACTCAAATGCATAATTTTCTCTTAATTCCATACTCAAATCGCGGCTAAAATCCAAGATTATAATTTTCTAGGTTTTCAACCAAAACCTCAATATTTACTCTAATTTCCATGCTTAAAGACATATATAATTGATGTATTTAACTCAAAAGTGATAGGGGTAACTTACCTCAACGTTGACGACAAAATCCTCCCTTGAAGCTCCCCAAAAATCGCCCAAGCCATGAAGAAATGGGAGAAATGAACTCAATCCCACGATTTAAAACAAGGTTCTGCTTCCAGTCATTTCTGCTTCTGCGGAAGCCATGCCGCATCAGCGGTTTCGCTTATGCAGTCCAAGGGCTGCTTCTGCGGCTCCTTCCCATGGTGCCCCTTCTCGCTTCTGCGATGCCTCTTCCGCATATGCGGTTTTGCTTTTGCAGAATTTTGACCGCATCTGCGGTCCTCAAGCTTTGGACCATAAACCGCTTATGCGGCTCCCCGTTCGCTTCTGCGGTCAGCCAACCGCAGAAGCAAAAATACAGGCAACCAGATGCCTTCAGCGCTCTTCCAAATCCCAATTTCGATCCGTTAACCACCCGGAATCCACCCGAGACCCCCGGGACCCCAACCAATCATACCAACCAGTCGCAAAATACATTACAGACTTACTCAAGGCCTCAAATAATAACAAACAATGCTAAAACCATGAATCACACCCCCGATTCAAGCTTTATGAGCTTTGAACTTTCCAACTTCTATTTCCGATGTTTAAACCTATCAAAATCACGTCCGATTGACCTAAAATTTTGCACACAAGTCATATTTTACATTACGGACCTACTCCAACTTCCGGAATTAGTTTCCGACCCCGATATCAAAAAGTCAACCTCCAGTCAAACTTTCCAAAACCTTCAAATTTCTATCTTTAGCCAAATGGCTTCAAAATGACCTACGGACCTCCGAATTCACTTCTGATCGCGATCCCAACTCCAGAATCACCATATGAAGCTATTCACAGACTCGGAATCCCAAACGGACATCGATAACACTAAAATGCACTTCAAGACAAACTTAAGAAATTCCTTTTGAAATGCTAACTTCCACAATAGGCGCCAAGACGCTCCCGGGTCATCCAAAACCCGAATCGGGCATACTCCCCAGTCCGATATCATCATACGAACCTGTTGGAACCTTCAGATCCCGATTCCGAGGTCGTTTACTCAAAATTGCAATCCTAGTTCATTCTTTCAACTTTAAGCTTCTCAAATGAGAATTTTCATTTCAATTTACTCCGATCTTCCTGAATTTAAATTCTGACCATGTGAACAAGTCACAATACCTGAAATGAAGATGCTCATGGCATTAGACTGCTGAACGATGCGCTAGGGCTCAAAACAACCGGTCGGATAGTTACAATAAGACTCTCGAATTGTATTATGATAGGCATCAGAAAAGGTGCCCCTTTTCTTCTCTTATCATCTTACTCACTACTCTCAGAAAACTCTCTGTAAATTTATTTTCTTACTATGCTCGAATAAAACTGTAAGTTTTATAAACCTTTACTTGCCTATTTTATTATTTCCGCAATAACTTTTAGTTACAATATCCCCGATTGTGACCTAGCCCTTCAGGCGGTTCGTCCTTGTAGAAGGTGACTTTATGGCTTTCAAATACTTATCCCACCATATTAGCCATTTCCCCGCCAGTGATGTTACTCGGTACGTAGGCTTCACTCAGCACCTTCAATAAAGCATTTTTGTGTGTCTTGGAATTCTGTAGCAATGATAGGATGGATATCTCTACTGGTGTTTTGTTTAGTTGGTCGATGACTGAATACTCATTGGCCTGTATTTTCCTCCAAAGGTCGTCTGGACTCGTCTCAATGATGGGTGGCCGGTTGGAGGCCTACTTGCTTGACTTAGCTAGGTGTTTAGGGTATAGACTCTCCCAGTTCTGGTCATACCCTGTGCTTCAACAGTCTCTTCGAACCTGACCTTGCCTTTCCTACAAGCCTCGTCTATATAATCCTAGGGTATAGCTTTTTGTATGGAATGACGGCATAGTGGACATCGCTACTTTTCGAATGGGACATGTTCTTTGGGTGGCAAAATTGCAACCTCAAATCGTGTTAGTAACTTTTCTTATGGCATCACTTCAAATTCAAGAAGGATAGACACATCTACCTCAGTGACCTCAGACGGTTGGCTCTGGACTATAATGGGATTGAGAGTAACTACTCGTTTCTTTGGATCATTGCCTTCTGCGATCAACCCGATGGATCCCACGAGATCCCAATCATCCTCCATTTCAATCATGTCAATACCCCCACCTTTATGGTCTGGTAGAGGGTTGTTGCAGACATTTGGAGTGGTTTTCTTTGCTACAATGACTATGTTATCAATCAGGGATTGTATCTTATCTTTTAAAGAACGACATTCATCGATGGTGTGTCCCTTCATGACGGAGTGGTGTGCATAAGACCTGTTTGGGTTAACCTACTGAGAATGATTCTCAGAGGTTGTAGCAGGGACGAGGGTGACATAACCGGCAACCTTGAGTCTCTCATATATATGTTCAATGGGTTCAGCGATGGCTGTGTATTATTTTGGAGTCCTGCGATCAAAATTACGCCGGGGCCTAGGGAAGTTTTGGCGTTCGGGGGGTGATTGGTAATGAGATGGTTGGGCATTGTAAGTTTGGTAGACATGAGCAGGTTGGGAGTATCTAGGTGAAGTAGGCTGATATGTGGGAGCTGGAGATGACTAATATGTTGGTGGTAGAGCTTGGTAGGAGGGTGCTTGGTAATTTGGGGCTGGCTGATATGTGGGTGGAGGTATGGGTAAGTTTGGTATTTGAGAGAAGACTTGGTCCTTTGTTCAACCATCACAACCCTTACGTCCCTCTTCTTATACACACAGCCAGACTGCAAGGCCTTATTTGTAGCTTGTAAGGCCTCGAAGTTTGTAACCATACCGCTCTTAATGCCTTCTTCAGTTCATTCTCCCAGTTTGATAATGTCAATTTATGATTCTCAATCACTATCAATCATTCGTAGTATTGCGGGTCTTGAGCCCGAAAAAAGAACTTGTTTATTTGTTCTTCTTCTAAGACGGGCCTGACCTTAGCAGCTTCGTACCTCTAGCGAGTATCATACTCACAAAACGTCTCCGTGGGCTTCTTCTTTAGATTCTTAATATAGAACACGTCTAGCACATTCTCTGTGTTAAACCTGAACTTGTCCATAAAATCATATGCCATTCCTACCCAGATCAACCACTTCTTAGGATCTTAGCTGATGTACCAAGATAGCACATCTCCTTTCAGACTCCTCATGAACAGCTTCATGCGGATCTTTATCTTTTCCTACCCCAACCAGCTTGTCGCAGTATGTTCTCAAATGGACCATTAGATCACCTGTACCATCAAATATCTCGAACTTAAGAGGTTTGTACCCCTCCAGTAGTTTGATATCCAGTTGTATGCAGAGGTCTTCATAGTTCAACCGTTCGATCCATTTACTTTCTTTGACGCTCTGTATTCGGCTGGTGAGTTTCTTAAGTTCTTCAACCAAGTTTTTGATGAGTAGATCCTTTTCATCAGACTCAAGTGTGCAAGATATAGGTTAGGTGGAGAGCGGCATGGTCTCCACGTAGATGGGATTGTTGTGGTGGCCTGGCATGTGGGTGTGGAAATGGTATTGGGAAGTTTTGCGATTCGGGGATGAGTAGTCGGACGTTGTTTGGAGTGTGGCAAGTGTTGCATTGGTTCTTTGTTGGAGTGGTGGGATGATTCGGTTGCTTTTGGGGAGCTGTTTGATTTTGAACGTTGGGGAAGTTGGTGTCTGGGGTGCTGAGGGAGAAGGATAGGTTGGACAGATTACGGACCTGATCAAGATCTTCCTGAAACTTCAATAATTTCTGCTCAAGTGACATATTTTCATTGGGAACCCGAATACCATGGCCATCAGTGGCCTCTGCTATTGTGTTGTCTTTTATAATGTACAAATCTTCCATTTTGCCTTTGTTCTTGTTCTTAACAGGACTAACAGGAGGAGTGGGTGTAGGGCCCCTGGATCTCGTAGAATAAGATGACATTTCCAAAGTGCACGAACTAACCTTTGGGGAGGGGAATAACAAAACAAAAAAAAAGTAACCAAGTTAGTGAGGATCATAAAAAGTATTGCACTATTTAAACACATAGTGCAGTAATTTAAAACATGCGCTAATTTAGGAGCCTCGTTGTGTCCGAGGTAGGCCTAGCGACAGATTGATTTGGAGATCTAAGAATGATAAATGCCTCATTTTATTTATAAAACATAGACGAATCCAAAAACGACACTAAATAAGCAAGAAATAAAAATCACTAATGGCCATTGGCCTTATTACATTCATAAAGCAAAAAATAAACTCCTATCTACTTGGTCCCAGAAGGACCTTTCTCAGGTTGAATATTCTCGTTGATCAGATCTTCCAGCTCACATAGGCTTGTTAGTTAGAATGCCTTCGCCAAATGTCCTTTTTCGTTTCCCTCAGTGTTCTGGCAGTCGTTGACTCTTTTCCTCACTTTTCCTTCTAATTCACAAAGGCTCTATTCCAGATAATCTAGCTTTTCGCTAGCCTTGACAGCCCTTTCCTTCCATTCATGAATTTGGTCATTTGATGGAAGATTCCTCCACCAGTCGAGCAAAAGCGTGGGTATGTTAAACATTCCGAAGCTGGGGATCTCGTGCCTCATATTTCTACAAGACAAATAAGGTTAAGACCTTAACCCCACCAGACTCGACTATTTAATATCAACAATTAGCATGAAGCAATCTAGTTCTCTAAATAAATGCACAGAACGTGACAACGTCCATTTTGATTTTAGGGAAACCCAATGGACTTTGGACAAGTCTATCTTAAAGGATCATTATGCGGACAACATAACTGACCCGGCTAGGTTTGACCATGATGCATGCACAATTTAAATAGAGTAAGGTTTCTATGGGGTTTTAGAATGGTACCCTTGAGCGGACAACCCAAGGGGGAAGGCTCGGAACTGCGAGTGCACGCAGATATGCCTTTTTGAATTTGGGGGTAATGATATAGGAAGAGCGCAACCACTCATTATAAGTGTTGCTATATTATTTGTTTTGGTACGAGTGGAGTATGATGTTGAACATGATTATGAAATAATTAAAAAGAAATCATGTTGACATGTATTTGCACATTAAGGAAGCGATAAATACAGCAGTTTCATAATTTAAAGCAATAAAGGAAAGAAAACAAGGAAGTTATGTCAGTTTTGCTTCTAAAAAAGAAATTAAATGCTTAAAGTAAATAAACAGATAATCGCACATAGGGAGAGGTACAAATTCACAAAACAATCTGAAATGGTAAAAGCCTAAAAATCCCCAGCAGAGTCGTCATGTTGTCGCATCCCTTTTTTTCTTTTGCAAAATCGGGTTTATGATATTTGATTGGGATAACTCTTTCCTTTTGGAAAAGGGGTTTTGCAATTTTGAAGAGTCGTCAGCTAATGATTTTTAAGGTACGTTAGGGAACCTATGGGGTTCAACCACAATTATATTGGATAACCAGAGATAGGGTAAGGGCTTGAAATTATCGCAAGGGGAAGGTGTTAGGAACCCCTCAGGATCCACTAGTGTGGTTCCCGGCCAGATAATTCTTTGTGGATTTGTGAAATTAATAAGTAAACAAACAAGGCTCAAATAAGAGGGGATTTTTAATATACAAGTGTTTGAAAACGATTTAATAAAACAAGAGTTTTGAAAAGAGTTATAACTAAGTATACTGAGGAATGTAAATGGGTCCTAGGTTTATTTGTAATATGGATAATATTAATGCAATACCCGGTAATCACTCCTCTAAAGAGGGGCTACACGTGGCATTAACGCACCGGTCATCATATCCATATCTAACCTTCCCACCCTGTAAAGGTATTGAAGCGCGGATTGGTCTCGACCTCTATTGCGTGCTATTACCCATCCCATTCCTATCAGTCCCAGAGGAATTTTAGGACTACTATTCCTATAAGAGGGAGGTTCTAGGCAGACCCTCGGATTTAAAGGTAAAAGACTAAGGCTACATACAAAACCCATAGGACTACATTAAAAGGGGAAACATGTAAGCAATCAGAAGGTTCATATAAACCTCCGCAAAGAATGCATATGAATAGCACGACTCAAACACAATTAAAGTTTTGATTTTAAAAGCCCTACAACGGGAATTTGAGTCAGAACAAGATTCGTTATACAGCTCAGATAAGAAGTCTAAATTAGTCCTGCCTGCTGGTTGCAACAATTGACAATTAAATAAAGGTAGATTCAAATTTATCAGTATTATTACATAAGATTTGCCTAGACGTGGTAGTGATGTCCTAGGAGCATGATATCTATTACTGATTAGGAGTGTAGTAACACAGTAAATAGCTCTAAATGAGTGATTTGGATCCTATATGCATGCTTTATAAACCGTATTGATAAAAGGAGTAGGTCTTTTAAACTGATTCAGAACAGTACGGGTCAAACTGATTTTAACTAAATTGGTTTTAGATCCTATAGGCATGGTATATAATTGAACATAAAGCGGAGTAGGTAGGATTTATGTGATCACAGCAAAATTCCTATAGGCATGATTTCTAGAAAATAGTTGATTTCAATCTTATAGGCATGACTTCTAATTTTGTAGATGATTTTAACCTTGTGGGCATGATGTCTGATTATAGCCATTAGATCCTGTAGGCATGATGTCTACATGTGGAAGTAACACATGCCGAATTTATTAAACAGATCCTATAGGCATGATATCTAAGTGTAGGAGTAAAACATGCAGAATTTATTAAACAGATCCTATAGGTAGGATATCTACCCTTAAAACAAGCATAATTAGCCCATCCTTTTTCACTAGCCAACCACAATGTTTGTTACAAATTATTATAAACCAGATACTTAAATTACAAAAGAAGTACAGAAATAAGAAATTACAACCAAAAGAAGCCTGATCTTGACTTCCTATGTAAGTTTTTATAATTAATCACTTCAAATGCCATGATGTTCAAAGCCATTCTCATACCTAGGTGTGTCAAAGTTCCCTAAGGGTCTCAAGGGATCCCGGGCAGTGCTTACACCCAGGTTTGCATAACCAGACAGGAATGAGTGCAGTGTGGAAGGGCCAACTCTCATGTGTCCAAGTTCAGAGGGAGCTCAAGGGTCCCAAGGCAGGGCTCACACAAGAGGGGCAGAACCTAGATTCTAAGAATATAGTGGAAGTGCGGAGATTGATTAAAACTGAGTTGGAAATAGTAAGTATTAAAGGGTGATTTGAAATATAGTAGTAGTAGAACTCAAAATATCCAGAATCAGTAGTTACATAAAGGGGTCAAGGGATTTTGGGAATACATTGTATGAAGCATATGGCTCCAGAAAGGGGTAGGTTTGGTCATGCACAACAATAGATGATGTTGGCTTGCCTACAAACCAACCAAAGGAACACAAATACATAGAAAGGATATGGGATTTATAGCTTATAAGTCAGCAAAGCACATAACAAGCGACTGACAGAGTACATGCATAGGGAAACATTAATCTAAAAAAGGGAAGGGGACATATTTCAGCATGCTAGTAATGCAAATAGACGGCAGAAACATGAGTAGAAGCGAGCATAAATGAGAAACTGAAGCAACTTAAAGAAACACATTGTTATTGAGACTTAAAGAGTAAACTAGGACATACCAGTAGAGAAGCAAAATGTATAAAGGTAAAGTAAACAAAAGTCCACAATCTAGCCTTGGCTTTCGGCTGGCTAGACAAAGCAACAACACAAGTAGCGGTAAAGAAAGAGGGAATTTTAAGCGTAAGTGTATGTGTTTGAACTCAAGTTGTTCATGTGTTTAAAGAAAAGAGGGGGTGGGTATTTATAGTTTTGAAAACGAGTAGAAAATAAGGTAATCAGTAAAGTCTTAACAGAAACAAGGAAACAATCACAAATCATAATCAATTAACACAAGTGATTCCCTTTAATTAAGGAATCACTGTTTAACAAGTAGTAGCAGGTTTCAATTAAGGAAAGAAAATCAGTTTGGGATAGATTGATTACTGCCATATAAGGGGCAGTAAAAGTATGAAGTAAACAATCAAGTCTAAGTACAAAAATAGACTTTTTTTGGGAGAGGATTCAGCAAGGTAAAACACCATAGTAAAGGGAAAGGAATCAATTAATTTTAAATAGGCGAGTGAAATTAGGGTTCATAAAAGAAAAAGCTCTTGCAATCATTCACCAGATCAAGATCAATCAACGAAAAAACTTCAGTATATAAGTAGAGTGAACAGAAGCATCAGACATGCAAGGCCAAACACATTGGCAAAAAAGGTAACACAAACATACAGTAGTGGCAGAAATAAGCTAGGATTCAGTTGTAAGGATAATATTCGAGGAAAAATAGTCAAGTAGGTCAAGTAGTCACATAGAATCAACAGTGAAGAAGAACGTAGTATCAGGTAAGAGAAATCAGAAACAAGTAAAGGTCTCACAGCAGTAATAAGTGAGAAAAACTTATAAGAAATTTATGGTTTCAGCAGTAGTCAAGTTTAAGAGATGGTAAAAACTCAAAATCAAACAAGTCAAACAAGGAAAAGAGAGTTAGAAACGAAGAACAAGTACACATTCAAACAAACAATTTCAGAAATCGGATAAGACTAAAAGGAACTAGGGTTTTAACATGCTGAAATAGATAGAAGAACAGTATGAGCAAATCATTTTAAACAAAGAAAACTCACAAACATTATTAAGATCAGAGAAGAGATCTTTTGAAAGACTCAAAGAAAAACCCTAATCGTTGAAAAAATGAAGAGTCGTATTTGAAAGAAAAGTTGAAGAACCTTCGAGAAAAAACTTAAGAAATTCATAGTAAGCACAGATCTAAGATAGATCTAAAGGAAATTGAAATATCTTAAAGATAAAGGTTTCAAAAAACCCAGAAAAGATGAGAAAGACCTTGAAAGTTAACGGTCTAACCAAAAAAAGTCAAAGATCGGCCTTGAAAGGCCATGGATGGTCGGAGAAAGGCCATGAACAATAGCTGAGTAAGGGCTGGACGAAATTCCTTCAAGGTCTGGCCATGAAACAATAGAAACAAGCACCCAGGAGCCATAGGAGGCTGACACACGTCTCAAATGACCACAAGGGGCCATGGATTGGGTAGGTATTAGGGTGGTTTAGGGTGGGATTAGAGGGCGGCGGCTAGGGTTCAGCTGAGGTTTTAGATAGAATTGAGAGAAAGGGGGATTCAAGGGCAGCATTTGGTGAAGAATGAGGTGGGGTAAGGGGTCGTTTAAGGTTAAAATGGAAAGGGCAAATATTGGTCATTGATCTGAATGATCAACCGCCTAGATAAAGAGGGTAGGTTGGGAATCCTAGTTGGCTCGTTGAATTGGGTTAGAGGTCGGATTTGAAATGGAATTAGGCCAGGGAAATTGGGTCTGATTTGGGATCAGATTTAGGCTAAAATTGAAATGTAGTTGGGTTGTTATTTAAATAGCCAATTTTCCCCTTTTAAAATTATAAAAATAGGAAATTAACTTTTGGAAATAAATTAAAAGTACTTAAATGATTTATAACCTATAATTAACAATTTAAAAATACAGAACTTAATTTTATGAATATAAAACACAATTAAATGTTAAAAGGCTAATATTGCAATTATGTGCAATTAGCTTTTAAAAATACTAAACAAAATTGTAAAAACATGCAAAAATTACATTAGCCATGTCTTGGAATAAAGATAAAAATCCAATAGATGAATTACCAAAAATAATAATCTTGGAAATAATTATTGGGTTTTATGGATAAAAAGGGGAAATAAATTGATTTAAAAACCTTTAAAATTATGGAAAAATAATAAAATACTTGAATATGCTTACATATGCATATATATGCCATTTTGAAGTTATTTTGCATACTGAAAACATATATAGGAAATAATTGGGTATCAACAGGTACGTCTCTTTATCTCTAGGCTCAAAGAAGATATTAAGAACTCAGTGCTTGTCCATAGGCCCAAAACTTATGAACAGACCTTGAATCTGGCCCATATTCACGAGCGAAGGATCCAAGCAGAAAAAGGGCCTATCCAACCCGCCTTTACTTAAACCCCACCCTTGTTACCCACTCCTAATCCCACATCAACATCCATCGCTCTTAAACCCTCAAATTCCCTCTCCCTAATTGCGTCTAGCTCTTATCCACCAAATCGTCCACCTCACCAATGCCTATCTCGCGCTGAATTACAGAGTCGCTGTGAGCGTGGATTGTGACATTATTGCAAAGAGAAATATATTGCGGGTCATAAATGTAAGACACCCTCTCAGCTTCTTTTGATTACTGTTGATCCCGATTTCAACCCTAGCTTGCAGGAATCCTTTGTTACTGATGAATTCATAGACGATGAGTTGCAGGAATAATCATCTATTTCTTACCATGCTTTAACTGGTGGAATCTCCCCATCAACTTTATGATTCACTGGGCAAGTGAATAGATCATCAGCCCAGATGTTAGTGGACGGAGGAAGTATACACAACTTTGTGCAACCACGAGCAACCAAACATCTTCAGCTTCAAGTTGAAGTCATTCCCGGCTTTGCAGTCATGGTGGGTAGTGGTCAGAGGCTATAATGTGAAGGTGTGGTGAGGTAAGTGACTTTACTGATTCAAAGGTGTACTCTAGTTGAGGATCTTTATGTCTTACCATTCCATGGCGCGGATATAGTGCTCGGCGTAGCATGGTCGGCTAAGTTGGGCGTGTTTTGACTGATTATGCAACAAGGGAATTTATATTTTCCTTGAATGGTACCAAGGTGTTCTGGAAAGGGGATTACCTAACAGATGCTCATCAAATTCAGTTGCATAGCTTAAGGCGTATGGCAGCAACTGATGTTATTGTATCGTTCTTTTATCTGGAGGTGCTTACTACTGATAAGAGTAGTGCATGGGACATGTGCACGGACTTGAGCGTTCTTTTGGATTCCTATGATGATGTGTTTCAGAAGCCAGCTAGGTTGCCACCCTCTCGTGCTCAAGACCACTCGATACACCTCACCCCAGGGGCACAACTGGTAAATGTAAAGTCGTACAGGTATCCCTACTTCCAAACTAGAGTCATGGAGCAATTGGTGACTGACATGCTCAAGGAGGGAATAATACAACCCATCACCAGCCCATTTTCTTCTCCGGTGTTGTTAGTACGCAAGAAGGATGTCACATGGTGATTTTGTGTTGATTATCGAGCCTTCAGTGCTATCAAAGTTTGTGATCGCTTCCCAATTCCTACCATAGATAAGTTGTTTGACGAACTACATGGTGCCCAATTTTTTTTTGAAGATGGATATGTTGTCCGGCTATCACCAAATCAAAGTCAAGCCTGAGGATATAGCCAAGACAGCCTTTCGAACTCATGACGGACATTATGAATTCTTAGTCACGATATTTGGATTAACAAATGCACCTTCAACATTTCAAGCTACCTTGAATGAAGTTTTTCGGCCTCACCTAAGTCGCTTTGTTCTCGTGTTCTTCGCCGACATCTTGGTCTATTGTGCTTCTTAGAGTGATTATTTAGAGCACTTAGCGGCAGTATTGCAGCTGCTAAGGCAGCATCAGCTAGTGGCTAAACGTTCAAAATGCTTGTTTGGTCAATCCTCGATAGATATACTCTCCGCGCAGGGCCTTTCAGTGGATCCAGATAAGATGCCATTCAGCAGTGGCCACCACTACGTTCGGTGAAAGAAGTTCATAGTTTCTTGGGACTTGTCGGATATTATTGCAAGTTTATTCATCATTATGCAGCTATTATTGGTCCCTTGACTACCCTATTTCACAACGACTCCTTCAGATGAACAGAAGTGCAGCAGCAGGCCTTCAACACCTTGAAGGCTAAGTTAGGATTTGCCCCTATTTTGGCGCTGCTAGATTTCAGTCAAGAGTTCCAAGTGGAAACCGACGCCTTTAGACAAGGTATTAGGGATATTTTTTCAAAGAAGGGTCATCCCATTCCTTACTTTAGCCAAAATTTGAACTCTAGAATGTAGAAGGCTTCTACCCACCACCGTTAGATGTTCCCCAATACCCAGGCTGTGAGTAAATGTCGACAGTACCTACGGGGGCATCAGTTCACTATCTTTACTAATCAGCAATCATTGCAGAACATGACTACCCAAACTATACAAACTACTGAGCAGCAGAAATGGCTCACTAAACTCGTGGGGTATGACTTTTATATTTTATATAGGCCTCGAAAATAGAACACGGCAGTAGATGCCCTGTCTCGCACTTCAGAGGTTGTTCTCATGACTATTTTGGTCAATTCTTTTGCTATAGAGGCTGAGTTGAGGTAGCTGAATCAAACTAACCCTGAGTTAGTTGTCGTTAAGCAAGCTTTGAGTTGCGGGGATGGGGATCTTGGAGACTATCAATTCAAAGATGGGATGTTATATTATAAAGACAGAATAGTGATCCCCTCAGACTCGCCCTTACTCCAAAATCTACTCTTTGAGTTTAACGCTATAGCTATTGGAGGGCATGTTGGTGTTGCTCGCACATTCCATCGCTTGGCTTCTAATGTTTTCTGGAAGTAGATGCACAAGGATGTCCAGACTTTTGTGGTCGAGTGTCAAATTTGTCAACAAATGAAAGATTCCCACCTACATCCTACCGGGTTGTTACAACTATTGCCTATTCCGGATCGCATTTTTGAGGATATTACAATGGACTTCATTACATGTCTTCCAAGTTCAAGGGGAATGAACACAATCATGACCATGGTAGACCGCCTCACTAAATATGGGCATTTCATACCTCTGCCCTCTACCTTCTCTACTCATACAGTGGTTGAGGCCTTTGTCATGGGATTTATCAGGCTACATGGCCCTACCCGCTCTATTCTAACTGACTATTATCCAAGGTTCTTGCATTCATTTTGGCAAGAGATTAATCGCTAGCAAGAATTGACTTTGGCCATAAGCATGGCCGACCATCCTCAAACGAATGGTCAGTCTGAGGCCCTTAACAAATGTGTAAAGCAATATTTGCGTTGCTACGTCACCGAGGTACCTTCCCAATGGGTCATGATGATACCATGGGCAGAATTTTGGTACAATACTTCTTTTCAAAATTCAATTGGTATGAGCCCCTTTCAGGCTTTTTGTGGTCGTGAACCACCTACTGTAGCTCGATAAATTTGGGAAGCACAACAAGTGAGTTGGTGGAATTCTATCTCCGGCAGAGTAATGACGTGTTTCACATCCTCAAGCACAATTTATTAAAAGCCCAGAATCGTATGAAGTTGTTTGCTCACAAGTCTAGAACTAATACTTACTTTGAGGTGGGTGATTGGGTGGGTGATTGGGTATATGTCAAACTTAAACCCTTTTGACTGTTATCTCTACGTTTGCAGCGAGACCATAAGCTGGGGAGGCACTATTCGGACCCTATTAGCTGTTGAAATGCGTTGGTAGTGTTGCATATCGTGTAGAACTTCCTGAATCTGCAATGATTCACATTGTCTTCCATATTTCTATGCTGAAGCATTATGTTGACACTCCGGACCAGCAGGTGACTCCTCTACAACTTGGTGATGCCAATGCTTCTGATGGTCCAATTGGCTCCAACCTTGAGGACAATGTTGCATTTCAGGGAGGGAGTAATGCTGTGAATCAAAATAAGCTGACTGGGTTGCCATGCAAGACGAGCACATAGGACTACCACGGACGACTTCTAGAAAGGTCATTCCTCCTAAAAGACTTATTGATTACGTTTGGAAAGATGGAAGTTCACGTGAAGAAGGGTAAATGGGCTAAGCAATAGTATAAAGCATCGTGAGTAGGGTTGTTGCAAGGCAAGCAATTTGTTATGAATGAATCTGTTCTCTTCCCCTTCTTTTGAGTTCTTTCTCTCCCTCTAATTCTCTTATCTTTAGCTACTGTTACTTTCAGTATTCCTTTACAAGTTTTGTTTGGATCTTCAACAGAGCAATTGCTTGTAATTCTTGTTAAAGCTTATTAATACAAGTTTGGGTGGAATTGATTACTAATTTATTGAATTAAGTTATTACACCAAGTTATTGAAATGGACAACCTACTCTGAAACAGCCATAGTACCCTAGCGCAACTGCTCAAACTCCATGCACCATACGTCCCTGAGGCTCTAAGGAACATACCCTCAAAACATACCCGAGAACTGAGTCCATGTAAGGGAAGCTGCCTCGGCTGAACTGTCCAACTCAAAAATATACCACCACTGATAGGCTGCTCCTCGAATCTGAAAGGTAGTGAAAGAAACCCCTATCGACTCTGCTACACCCAGAGTGTGGAGGATATAGTGGCACTCCTCCAGAAATCCCTGAGCTTCCTCTGATGCTAGACCAATGAATGTAGGAGGGTCGTACTTCTTGTACCTCTCAAGCCTCCGCTGCTCCGCCTCTGAAACTATTGCCCTTCCCTCGGGCTGAGCTGGGGCTACAAGCGGTACCGGTATAACCTCTAGGATCTAATCGACCTGAACTCGCTGCTCTGGGGTGCGGGTGGCGGGAGTCTGTGCTCCTCCCCCGGTCTGAGATGTGGCTTTAGCAAGGGGAATCAACCTTGCCTGAGCTAGAGTGATGTACATTCTCACGAACTGTGCAAGGGTCTCCTAGAGAGCTAGAGCAGCAGTAGTAGGCATATCATGTGCCTATACTCCGGCTGGAGCTACTGGTGGCTCCTCTATAGCTGCTCGCGCGGGTGCTCTGGCTATAGTACGTGCACGTCCTCGGCCTCTACCCCAGGCCCATCCTCTGGCGGCTTTAGTAGGGGGCACGAGTGCCTGGTCACCTTCGGTAGCATGTGTCCTCACCATCAGTTAGAGAATAGAAGACAGAAGTTTAGAAGTGCGAAGTCAATAATCTCGCATGACAAGGCATCAAATGAAGTGGAATTTTCCTAACAGCTCCATAACCTCCCAGAGATAAGTACAGACAACTCCGTACCGATCCACGAGACTCTAATAAACTGGCTTGTGACTCACGACTCCTATGAATCTAGAGCTTTAATACCAACTTGTCATGACCCTAGTTCTCCCTCTGTGAACCGTCGTGATGGTACCTAGTCTCTATGACCAGGTAAGCTTCACATTGCGGAAAAGAAGCGAAAACATAAAAGCTATCAGCTAATGAGTAAATTTAAACAAGGAATGAGATGTCGCCGGCATATACGATAATCATTTGCGAACAGTACATAAACTCTCCCAAAACCCGTTATGTCATAAGTCACAAGCTAAAGAAAGACACAGTACTCCCATACTCCAGAGCCTAATACAAGAAGAAAATAAAAGAAGTCTTTAACTTGAGGAAGAGTAAATAGGGACTCCCCTTTCTGTGGACGCGGTAGATATACCTCGGAGTCTCTACAGGTATCTCACCTCACCGGTAATCCAACTGATGTGAGGTACCTGGATCTGCACACAAAAAACATGTGCAGGAAAGGGCATGAGTACACCATAGTGGTATCCAGTAAGTGTCAAGCCTAACTTCGGTCGAGTAGTGGCGAGATCATATCAGTGCCCTACTGGTGTGTATCAACAAGGGATCTCCCGGGATTCCATCTCGTAGTCTGAAACGTAAATGTGCAGGGGTGTAGACATGTAATTTTTTACACTCCCCGAGACTTTATGCATTTTTAGCATTTAGAAAGTTAGTTTAGATATAATATCGCTATTTTAATTAATGTTGACTCTTTTACTTTATTTTATCACAAAAATAAAAATTACAAAAATATTTTCTTTTATTTAGCTAATTATTATTTTATCTAGTAACTTTTAATTTATCTACCTTACCCAAAATTCAAAAATATAAAAATAGTTCCACTTTATTTTCAGTAATATTACTTTAATTTTACAATAATTTTTCCATTTTTATCTTTTAGTATGATACTTGAAAAATACCAAAAATAGGTTTGTTTTAACGATTAGTTTTATTTTAATAATTATTTCACTTAAGTAGGATTAATTAGTAAATGGTGTAGTATTTTCGGTCTTGTTTTAAAAGAAAGAGTATAAAATTTGTGGCTAATTTTGTTTGGTTTTAATTGAAGATGTTCAAAGATATGTCCCAATTTTAAAGCACAAACCCTAAGACCTACTTTCCCTTCTTCATATACACCTTAACACACATTTTGAAGACCTAGACACACAACAAAAAATAAACATATCTTCTTCTCTAGAAAACAGCCGTTTCTATCACCCTCACGAAAAAAAAACATTCATACCATCTTCAACCTAGAGACAAAGCAGCCATTTTCAGCACACAAAGAGACTTATCTCCTATATAAAAAACAGAGGTCACTCTCAACGGGCCCATCACCCATCCCCCTTCCTCCACCACTCTCACGTAGTGAACAACACTAGCACCCTCTTGCCTCTATTCCTTCTCCTCACACATAGACACAAAACCATCAGAACACACGAAAAGCAGTCGCACCATCTCCTCCAGCCGCTGTGGACCTCGCCTGAACCAAAAATAGAAACAGAAAAACTGAGTGGAGAACGAACGGATGGTTGCTGCCAAATAGATACCTTCTTTCACATTTTTTACTCTTTGTATTTCGAATTTCAAGATTAATTTTCTTTTCGTGACTTTGGTTTGGCTGTGCGGATGTGAATGCTTTAAGCATTCTGTTCGGAAGCAGAACGGGTTAGTACTTCGTCTTTCGCTTTCGGTCCCGATGTGTAATTTGAGTAGTCAAACTTATGTGATTTAATTTGATAGAATTCTCTACTGTAGAGATCATGTCTATTAGTTTCTGTTCTAAAGGCTTAAGAATTTCAATCACCTAATTATTTTTTAGGATTGAACTAATTAATGAGGATTAATTGTAAATTTCATACCCAACTAGCAATTCGTGAGTTCTGCTGATACACCACTAAGTTGAATAACAAGAGTAAGTCATGCTTTGTATTAAGGCCTAAGTCTAGTAGCATGCTGCATTTGTTCTTCCGATTTGAATTTAGTTTGAAATTATAGGAAACCTTATTGAATGCATAAAGATCTTGTTTGTAGGAAGTTCATGGTTGTAAATTTTATTCAATTGGAATGCCATAACTGGATATGATAATGAATTGGGAACTGTTGGGATGGAGTGATTAATTGCCCTTTGTGTTGTTGTTGTGATCTATTGGTGTAGTTAAAAGCATCAATTGAGTCGTGGGGAGGTTAACCGAGGTTAATTGAGGTTTGGGTCCTGCTGGGTTATGATATTTGGCTTTAAAAGCATACTTGGAGTGTTGGGAAGAATTTTACGCTATTGAGCTTAGAAAACTTTTATACTCTCATTTTGTTTCGTTATATATTCGCTAGTAGTATATTATAGGCCGACCACACGTGGGTAGGCAAATATTTCGGAGCGTAATAAATCATCATAACTATGGGTACAACTCCCGTGACATAGTTGTGATACGTAATTCCCAAATTCGGATGCACATTTCATGTGACCCGGTCATAACTTCTTATAATAATGAAAATAAACATGATGTAAACCGCGGGTTCACTTCATGTGACGCGATTCGCAATGTGTACAAAAATAGACGAGCGCGCGCCATCGCTACTCGTTCAAATAAATTTCATAAATCCTAAAAGTGGTTAAATAATTAATAAAAGCGGTTATAGAGTTAAAATGCACAATAGGTTTAAACACGTAATAAATTAGATAATTGAGCCAATTATTAATAGTTGATGGACCGTGCTAAAATCACGAAATTCGGGAATGCCTAAAACCTTCTCCCGGGTTAACAGAATTCCTTGCCCGAATTTATGTATTTCGCGGACTGTAAAATAGAGTCAAACTTCCTCAATTCGGGATTTTAAATTGGTGACTTGGGACACCATAAATTATCCTAAGTGGCCACTCTAAAATAAATAAATATTCCTGTTTTGATTAATGTCACTTTAATTGGAAAAAAACTCCCTTATATCCCCCTCGGGTAAAGAGGAGGTGTGACAGCTATGGCGACTCTGCTGGGGATAAGAACCCAGAATCACTGGTTAATGGTCAGAATTCGAGCTTAGAATAACTATTATAGTTGGCTTTTATTTATTATCTGATTTTTACGTGTTTGAGCCTAATGTGCTAAATGTCGCTTTTTACCGCTTTCATATTGCTTGAACTATATATAAACTGTTATGAAACCCACTTCTCTCTGAGTCTTCTAAATCATCTGGGAAGCGTGCACTTCGTGTGGCTTCTTTTCTGTTAGAGTCATATCCTAATTTTAGAAAGAGGTTCGAATAAGTTGCAAAGCCGGTGAACCTTCTGTATTTCCGGTACGCTGCCACCCCCTCCCCTCCCCCCCGGCTCGAGTTGTCTGCTCGGGTAAGCCAGGTCTAGAACAATATATCCAGATTTTAAATCTAGAATAATACAGCCTCATGCCGGATTTCTAGTAGGAACGCTTGTTTGCATCGCGTGCATTTGACTTTGGGGAATCAACACATGGGTTGGGTCTGTCTAGGATAGGTGTACCCGAAATGAAAGACCATCCCGATGCATCTTACGTGCAACTTACGCATTTATTTTCTTCGTCTTGTATGTTGACCGGCTTCTAGATTAGGGAAAGAAGAAAATTCAAAAAAAAAGGAGTGAGAGGTAAGTATTTGAAAAATTCTAAAACTCTGCCGAAATTTTAAGAAAAAAACAGAAAATAAAATAAGGCAATGTTCTCAAAAAGTCATATTTCCCTTGTTCTGTCAAAGCTGGCCGAACTACGCGGGTCTGATTCTCACCGGATGTGAGATACGTAGGCAAACCTCATTGGTTCCGACCCACAATTTTTAAAAAATCCAAAAGTATTTTCCTTTACCTCCCTCTTTAGAAAGTGCTTCTTTTATACCCCAATTTTTAAAAAATCCAAAAATATTTTCTTTTAATTTCTCAAAATCCAACAATCTTTTTATTCTTCTTTCAAAAATTGAAAAGAAAATTCATGATTCAAAAATATTTTCTTTTTCTTTAGAAGTCTTTCTTCCATAAATCCAAAATAAAAGTCCCGAAATCAAAAAATATTTCTTTTCTTCTTTAGAAGTTTTTTTTTCGAAATTCTAAAAAAAACAAAAAAAAAATAATTTCAAGAATATTTTCAAAACAAAAATAAAAATCCAAAAATATTTTCTTTTTTCTTTATAAGTCTTTCTTTCGTAAATTAAAAAAAAATAATTTCAAAATCCAAAAAGAGAGTTAGTTTATTTACTTTATTCCCGATCTTCCCAAACTACGCATGATCTGATTCATGTTCCCACATGATACGTAGGCAACCCACATCAGGTTCGATCAAATGATTTTGAAAAAAAAAAAGAAAAGAAGGTTAAAAAAAGAGAGGAAGAATGATAATAATAAGGACCGACTAAGTCCACTATAACATGTTTTTGTTTGAATTGTGAAGAAAGTCGAGGTGGTCGGTTTGTGGTAAGCTGGAAACACATCCATAATTCACAAGATACAAAAGGAAAATGCAAATGAAAACTGACATCAAAGCTATTACGAGTGGTCAAGAGACTCGAGGTCAGAGGGTTCAACAAGAATTTATAGCCGTTGAGGAAAATAGAGTACTCAAAGAAAATGACTGAAATGTGTCAAGCATAGGAAAACTCATGAATCACAATTTACTACCCAGCAAGAGCAGTACCACTCTCCTGAGTACAGCTCGTACTTGCTTGATCTTCTTGCAAACACTGAGAAGCCTGACGAAAGATGGCACAGGACGAAATGACTCAAAGGCTAAAAAGCTTAGAACAACAGTTGAAAAACATGCAGGGGTTGACAGGTCAGAAGAGTATTCCCTTCAAGGATGTATGTATGTTACCCGATGTTTGTTTTCCACTTGGTTTCAATATCCCCAAATTTGAAAATGATGATGGTCATGGAGACCCCATAGCCCACCTGAAAAGATATTGCAATCAGCTAAGAGGTGCACGAAGAAGTGAAGAATTGCTAATAGCTTATTTTGGGGAAAGCCTTAAGGGAGTAGCCTCTGAATGGTTTATGGATCAAGACACATCTCGCTGGTATGTTTGGGATGACATGGCCCAAGCATCTGTCAAACAGTTCCAATACAACATCGACATCACCTCAGACCGCAATTCCCTTTCAAACCTGAAGAAGAAAGCAACTGAAAGTTTCAGGGAATATGCCATTAAATGGAGAGAGCAAGCGGCTAGAGTTAAGCCACCCATGGATGACCTCGAGCAAATCATTGTCTTTCTTCATGCTCAAGAGCCAGATTATTTTCAAAATATGATGTCCGCGGTTGTCAAATCCTTCTCAGAAGTAATCAAAATGGGACAAATGGTAGAGAATGGCCTTAAGACAGGCATAATTATAAGTCAAGCAACTCTAAAAGAAGCAACTAAGGTTGTCCGAATTGAATCTGGTAATTTTAGTGACACGAATGGGAGGGTTGAAGAAATCATGATGACATCAGGGTCGCGAAGAGGTCCTAGGAGAACATCTCGAAGGTATGACCAGCCTCATCTGGTTTGTGATGATTCGCCTGAGCAGTATTATCCACCTCAAAACCCACAATACTCTGTTGCTCCACCTCAGTATATTGTCCAGCCACCAAAACACCTCATAAGGCGAGCACGAGCATCACAAAATCTCTACCAGCTTCTACAAAATTTTTAAGTGACCTATAACCCACATCCAAGCTAGGGATATAGAGAGGAACAGAGGTTGAAAGATAATCTTACACCAATAGAAGAGTCTTATGCAAGCTTGTTTGAGAAATTAAAGCATTATGACATGATTTAACCTATTCCTCCAAATCTTGTGGACCCACATGCAAGAAGTTTTGACCCTTCTAAAAGGTGCGAATACCATTCCAATGCCCTGGGGCAGAATATTGAAAGCTGTCGGAATTTGAAAAGAGAAATAGAAAGGATGATCCAAGAAAAACTTATTATGATCCAAGATAGTGGCACCCAGAATATCATGCAGAATCCTTTACCTACACATGACGATGCACACTTTGTGGGGATGATGCCTGGTGATATGGAGTATGAGAATCCTCGCGAGAACTTGCCGACTGAAATCGGAGAAGGCCATGGTGATTCTGATGAGCATATTTATGGCTAAATGTCAAACTTAGCAATTGAAAAGTCAATCTCTCCTCACAAGGAAGAAATCTTGGTAGCTTGTTTTGATATTTTTTCTATTATCTAGGTTATTTCAGGGTTGTGATCCAGATTTTATTTGTTTTATTGAGTCAAACCCTTTTATCCCTCTATTCTGTTCGTATGAGTCATGTCTGTATGTTTTGTTACTATTTTTATTATCCGGGTTATTTTAGGGTTGTAACTTGGATTTTAGGTTGTTCATTCAGTTGTCAAACCCTTCCATCCTTATTCAATAAAATACAGTTTATCGTTTCGTATCATGATGTGCTTAGTTTCTTCCCTGCTAATTTTAGTGATATGACATGCATGCGAACTTTTTGGCCAGATCTTAGAAAATTCATTTAAGCTTGAATTGGATAACTGAGAATAAGACACTTTTGAGGATGAATAAAGAGTTAAAATATTTTGAAATTAAGGTCGAGTAAAATTCACCGTCAAATCATTGTGAATATCGGGCTTGAGGATATTGAATCAATTGAAGCTTGGTCGAAAGTTTGACATTAATGGATGGAAAGTGTCTTTCGACCACGACACACCAAGAAGACGGACATGTTCGTCAATGTTGTGATCGCGAAAAGTTACTATGTTTGGCATTCTCGAGGCTGGGAGGCCCTTTTTCTACTATCCAAATACGTTATATCTTTCGCTACCCCTTTTGAGCATGTGTTATTTTTTTTACCACACTCTTTTGGAATCAAGTTAGAGTCAAGAGTCAAAAAACCAAAAAAATAAAGAAAAAAAAGTCCATGTCCCTAGAGTACAAACTGGGGCAATTCTTAAAAAGTTCAAGTGAAAAAAATGAATAAGAAAAGAAGAAAAGGAAGAAAAAAAAAAGAAAAAGAAAAAAAAGAAAAAGAAAAAAAGGAAACGAAAAGAAAAATTATAGTTAGGATAGATGTTTGAACTACGTTCGACCTGATTCCTTTAAAAAAAGGATACGTAGGTAGCCTTACACGGTTCGATACAACCAAATAAGAATTCAAAAAAAAATTCCAAAAAATCCCCAATAGCCGAAACTGGGGAAAATATTTTATTTCACTTTTGAAAGAGTCGATTCCAAGAGTTGTAAGTCTACAACCCCCTTTACTTTGAGTCTGTCGACGGCCCCTTTTTCCTCGCGAAATCGGATTCACGACATTCGGGAAGACAACTCTTTTCCTGTTTGGGCATTGGGTTTTGGATTTTTGGAGAGTATCCACCTAATGATTATAGTGCATTACGACACTTTTAGAAGAACTAAGATGCAGACCAGAGTTTTGGGTAAGGGCTTGAAATTATCTCGAGGGGAAGGTGTTAGGCACCCCTCAAGATCCACTAGTCTGGTTTCCGGCCATACTACAATTATGACTTTAAATGCAAAGAAACGAATAAACAAACAAGTATTGCAAATACGGAATAAGAAGCATAAAAAGGGTTAAAAGAAGTGATGAAATTCAGAAAGGGAGCAGTTTGGTTGTAAAAAAAAGATGTGCGAGTAGAGCAAAGGAGTCAAGCAATTGGTGCAAGCAACTTATAAAGCGCGTAAGAAACAGAAGTTTGAAAATGCAACAACTTTTAAAGTTTTGAAAAAATGTTAAACTAATAAAGAGGGATGGGGGTCCTAGGTTTATACATTACATGGATCATTCGCACAACACTGGTACCCAATTGTACGCATGGTGTTATCGTGTAATCATCGTCTTCATGTCTACCCTTCCCACCCCGTTAAGGTATTAAAGCACGGAATGGTATCGTTTACTTATTGCATGCTATTACCCGTCCTGATCCTATCAGTCCTGGAGGAAAATGGACTACTAATCCTAAAGGGAAAGGGGTTTGGGGCATTTTGAAGTTTCAAAGGATAAAATGCTAAGGCGTCAATCAAAACATTCAGGGCTCAAATATGCCTCCGTAAATCATCAAAATCACAGAGTTTAGCATGTCTTTCACTTATTGATTTTGGTCTTACTTAAATAAGGCGACAAGCGGACTGGTTCAACGTATATTTTTAGGCGAAAAGTCTACATTAGGCATACTCGAATATGCAGTTGTTTGAAAACTGATCTGATTGACTTAAGTGTTAATTAGAACTAGGTGTGACATATACTGACTTTAGAAACAGATTCACTAACTTTAACAGGGGTTACTGATTTTAACGAGAAAATACAAGTTACAGCTAGTATTATCTCTACTTAGGTTCAAAACTTCCAATAGGCATGCTTTCTATGTGAATAATGATTTGAACACCCTTTGGACATTGATAACATCCTAGGAACATGGCTTCTACATGCAGTTTTATTATTATTCACCTACAAATAGTTTGTCTAATGTTGTTTGCAGAATGCAGCAGTTTGGTAGACCATGTTTTATATGAAACTGAGGAATAATTAGGAATTGACCTATAGGCAGGATATCTACACGTGTTTGCAGGAATAAAAATTTAAACCTATAAGCATGATTTCTAGATGTGAGTTTTTCAGAATTAAAGTTAAACCTATTGGCATGATTTCTAGGTGGATATGCAGAGATGAGAGTTAAAACCTATAGGCATAATTTCTACGCGGATAGGCATAAATGAAAATTGAACCTATAGGCATGATTTTTAGGCGTTTGCAGAAATAAAAGAAATTTTAAAACCTATAGGTAGGATCTCTCCCCTTGGTGCAGAAAATAAATCCCATCCCCCTACTTACTAAGTTCCCCAGAGTTTATTCAAATTATTACAACCAAAAAGGAACAACTGAAATGATAAAAATACATCAGAAATCCTCAGCTACATACGAGAAGCCTAATCCAGACTTGAGGCCTAATACTATGAGATGGAACCACTTTCGAGATCCATATTTCCAAGCCTTCTCTTATCTAAGGAATTTCAGAGATCCAGGGAATTTCAAGAACCCCAGGCAGTGCATACACCCAAGATATTCGTAGAAATTGAGTTGTGTTGTGCGGAAGGGCCAGCTCTTATGTGTCCAAGTTCAGAGGGAGCTCCAGGGTCCCAAGGAAAGTCTCACACAAGAGGGGCAGAACTTAAATTCTAGGAGTTGAGTGTAAGTGCAATAGAAAAGGATAGGAGGACTACCCAGGCAGGTTGGTGGTCATGCCTAGCCACAATAAGACTGGCACACCCCTGACCAACCTATGATCAAACATTTAAGGAGTACAGACCTATTTGGACGTCAAGCCATGGCCTGAACAGTAATCAGGAATACTGCTAGGCCAAGGCTGTTACTCAGCATGCACACAATAGGGAATGGGGATGGGAAATTGACAAGCTTAGGACCCCAAAGGATCCAGTTCATAGCCATGGACAATGATTTCAGGCATTGCCATATTTTCTGAACCATAACATAAAGCTTACAAAGGGGATATGAGGGTTTGGGATTCATAAAGTATCAAATACATGATAAGCAACTGACAGGATGCATATGTAATTTAAACACTGAACTACAAAGGGAAAGGGGAAACACATTCCGGCATGCTAGAAACAAATGTAAACTAAAAGAATTGGACAGAAGTAGGCAGAAGTAAAACACATTATTGTTGAGACATGTAAATTAACTGGGACATACCAGTAGAGAAGCAGAAAAGTGCAGAAGAAAGTAGAGTAAACAAAGTCCACAACAGCAGCACAAGTATCAGAAAGAGAGAGAGTTTTAAGTGAGAGTGATTTTGAACTCAGATTGCTTCTGTGTTCGTGTGTGTTCAAAGAGAAGGGAGGAGAGTATTTATAGTTTTGAAAATGTGTAGAGAAATAAGGTAACAAGTACAAGTCTAACACAAATATGGCATAGTTACAAATCAGAATCAAATTAGTATAAGATTCACCTTCAATCAGGGGATTTTTATCCAAACGGATACTAATAGGTTTTAAATAAAGAAGGAAGAATAAACCTTGTGAATAGAATGATTGTTGCCATAAAAGAAGCAGTAACGTAATACAATGGAAATTAAGTCTAAGTACAGGGTGTAAACTTATTTTTGGAAAGATTCAGGGAGGCCAATCAAAGAAAAATAATCAATTACCCCTTAACGGGCGAGTAAAATCAGAATTTCACTAAGGAAAAGTTTTGAAAATTACTCACAAGTTACAAAAAGAACTCAGTATATATATACATTAATGCACAAGTAATAGGCACGTGAAGTTAAGTTGTGGAAAAATAATAGCATGTAGCAGTAATTAAAAGGCATGATAGTCAAGTTTTAGTGCTTAACAATAGAGAAAAGATTCAGAAGGATGCAAAGAACTCAGAACCAAAAAATAATCAAGAGAATGGAAGCACACTGCAATTTCAACGAACGAGTCGCACAAAAAAGAGATTTAATAGTCCCCAAAGAATCTAGGGTTTTCGAAAATCAAACGAGTTTAGAGAAGATGAGCAGTCAAACAAACAAAATAGGTTTAGAATCCCGGATAAGCCCCAAAATTAGGTTTTCACTCATGCTAAATCAGATATAGGAGAGGGTAAACCATGTGAATAACAAACAGAAACTCAAACAAGATCCCAAAATTAGGGCTTTTAACATGCTAATTCAGATAAAAATAAGGTGATTCAAACAACCATTAACAAACAAACCAAGAAATTCAAACAAAATCCCCAAGAAAATTAAGGTTTTCAACATGCGAGTTCAGATAGAAGATAATACAAACGAACACAGTAAAAAACATGTCGAGATTCAGAGAAGAGATGTTCGAGATAAAATAACATGAAACCCTAGTTGAGGAAAATAGAGTTTCTGAAAGCAAACATTAAAGAATCTTTGAGAAAAACGCATAGAAGGTTCACACACACATAGATCCAGACCAGATTTAAAATAAATCGAAGGAACCTCAGAGATTAGGGTTTCGTAAGAAACCCAAGAGAAGAGATAGGCTTTGGAAACCATCGATCTGAGCAGAGAAGTCGAGGATCGAACTCGAATAGCCATGGCTGGCCGAAAAAAGGTTGAAGACGAACGGAGAACAGTCATCGAACAAAGTCTTGGTAGAACCCTTCAAGATCTGGTCGTTGGACCTTTAGAAGTGAGCGCACAAAAGCCATGAGAGGCTAGATAAGCCTCCGATGAGCCTGAGGAGCCATAGATTAGGGCTGCGATGAGAGGCAGCGGCTAGGATTTGAGGTGGTGTTGGGAGAGAGTTTTAGAGACTACGGATTTCAAGGGCAGCGGTTGAGAGAAAATGATTAAGGTTGGGCGTGGTTGGTAAAATTGAAAAAGGAAAGAATGAAGGGTGGTCATTGATCATTTCGATCAATGGCCTAGATTGAATAGGAAACCGGCGGATCTGGTAGGCGGTTCAGGGGTTGGGTTAATTTGAAATTGGGCTAGGCAACTTTGGATTCAAATTGGGGCTGCAATGTGGCTATGATTGAAATGTAAATGGGGCCATAAGTTAAATAGCCAATGTTTCCTTTTTTAATTTAATAAAATAGTAATACTGATTTTAAAAACAAATTAAGCGTACTAGGTAGATAAATATTATGTGAATATTAATTAAAAATGTTGGGATTAATTTTATAAACGTAAAATGCTATAAATTACAAGGTAGGCTATAATTGCAATTGTATGCAATTTAGCTTTAAAAATACCAAATGTACTTGTAAAAACATGCAAAAATTACCTTAATTATTTTTTGGTGTATATGTGAGAATGAAATAAATTATTCACCAAGAGTGATAATTTTGGGAATAATTACTGAATTTTGTTGTATTAAAATAGGCAACAAATTGGTTTTAAAAATCATTAAAATGCCAAAATTCTTGGGTGTGCTTATATATGCACCAACATACTATTTTGGAAAGATTTGGATATAAAAATACTTAGGGAAAAGTTGGATATCAACAGCTGCCCCTCTTTACCCGGGAAGGATGAAAGAGTTGTCGGGTAAAGATATAATAGCCAATTTTGACCGGAAGCGGTGATTTAAAAAGAATTTGACCGAGCTCTGGTATCTGAGCTGCCTACATATCCCTGGTTTTACAGGAATCGGGCCATATGTAGTTTAGGAACCATTGACGAACATGTCGATGGCGATTCGAAAGAGACGGGCACGATGTTTAGGGGGACGAGAGGTATTTTGAAACTTGATCGGCGGCGGAGACTGGAGCGGAATCACTCTTGCTGAGGCGGCCGTCGCCAGCCGATATACCTGCAAGTGAGCAATATAGGCGTATATTTTGCATAAACTTAAACGTGATGCAGGTTCCCGTCGGACTGTGAATGTTGTCTTTGGACAGTTAGGATGACGTCCTCAGACCATGATGTCCTAGGCCGTGAAGCACAAAATTAAAGGATTCGCATGCTATGAAATGATGTTCTCGGGCTATGATAATGGTGCCTCCGAACCATGATGCCTTTGAATAATGATGTGCAGGATATAAAGTGGAATCCTCGGGCCATGGCATGGTGTTCTCGGGCTATGAGGATGATGCCTCCGAACAATGACGCCTTCGGACAGTTTGACGATATTTCAGCACATGAAATGCAAGATTTGGTGATATTTCAGCCAATGCAAAAACGTAAATGGCTATATTTCGGCCGACAGAAATTTAAATAAAGCAGCGATGTTTCAGCTTATGCAAAGAATGTAAATGGCGATATTTCAGCCGACAGAAAAATAAAACAAGCGATGTTTCAGCCAATGCAAAAAAATGTAAATGGCGATATTTCAGCCGACAGAAAAATAAAATAGGCGATGTTTCAACGGATGCAAAAATGTAAATGGCGATATTTCAGCCGACAGAACTTTAAATAAAGCGGCGATATTTTAGTCGACATAAAAGTCATATGGCGATAATTCAGCCGACAGAAAGTATAGGTATAGATGCTGATGGAGATTTAAATATGAACTGGCGATCTTTCAACCGATGTAGAATTTAAATAAAGTTTGGCGCTATTTCAGCCGATTGCAAGAAAGATTGAGTGGCGAGATTTCAGCCGATGCAAAATAGAGGTGGCGGTATTTCAGCCATGCAGGTGGAGGTAGAGTTTAACCTCGGAAGACATAAAGGTAGCCTTATGCAGATAAATGCAGATGGAGACAACGCTTAGTCTCGAAAGGCAGGAAGGTAGCCTTATGTAATGCATGCAGTGCAGATGGAGATAACGCTTAGTCTCGGAAGGCAGAAAGGTAGCCTTATGCAGATGATGCAGGATGGAGACAACGTTTAGTCTCGGAAGGCAGAAAGGTAGCCTTATGCAACGCAGGAAATGCAGATGGAGAAAACGCTTAGTCTCGGAAGGCAGAAAGGCAGCCTTATACAATGCAGGAAATGCAGATGGAGACAACGCTTAGTCTCGGAAGGCAGAAAGGTAGCCTTATGCAGATGATGCAGGATGGAGACAACGCTTAGTCTCGGAAGGCAGAAAGGTATCCTTATGTAATGTAGGAAATGCAGATGGAGACAACGCTTAGTCTCGGAAGGCAGATATGTAGCCTTATGCAGATGATGCAAGATGGAGACAATGCTTAGTCTCGGAAGGAAAAAAAGTAGCCTTATGCAAATGAGATAAAAGCGAATAGTAAGTAAAAATTCTTAGCTGATAGCTGGTAGCTGATTGTGATACTGCGGCTGCTGGGGATATTGCGTGCGGATAGCAAATTTGAATATGTATGACAGTTCAATGCGATTGCGTAATATGTTCGGTAATTTTGTGACTTGGGTTCCTACATCCAAAGAAAATCGTGAGTTTTGTAAGAGGGGGAAAGGTTAGTTCGTTCTTCCTTGAATCCTGGAGTCGCGTATCATTGGGGTAGCATCGCTAAACAATAGCTATCTGGACCATAGTTATGCATGATTTATAACGTAAATAGAAAATAGTTTTGTTTAGATGAACCAACGACTGCAACGTGGTTCAAGACATTGCAACCTCTTTTGCTCCGGAATTTTGAGGGTCCTCCTCAAAATCCTGCCCCAGTTTACTGGGCTGGCACTTCTGACGGCTACGCTGAATGGATGAAAAATCAACTTCGGAATTTTGAGGGTCCTCCTCAAAATTCTGCCCCAGTTTACTGAAGTGACATTCCTGGCGATGATTGGCTAAAAACTAACTTCGGAATTTTGAGGGTCCTCCTCAAAATTCTGCCCAGTTCCAATAGCAGGGGAAAAATGGAAATATTATTAAATTATGACCGAACCCATAGGGCTGCCTACGTATCCCCTCTTAAACGGGAATCAGGTCAGGCGTAGTTCAAATTACATCATAAAGAAATCATAGGTGATTACACATAATATCGTTTCACTACGTCTGATTTGATTGGCTTTGGCCAGGCTTCTCCATCCATTTCTGCAAGAATAAGGGCTCCTCCAGTTAGAACCCGGTGAATCATGTACGGACCTTGCCAGTTGGGAGAGAACTTCCCCTTGGCTTCCTCTTGATATGGGAATATTTTCTTCAACACCAGCTGCCCTGGTGTAAACTTCCTTGGCTTAACTCTTTTATTTAAGGCTCTGGACATTGTGTTCTGATATAACTGACCATGGCAAACTGCATTCATCCTTTTCCCATCTATAAGGGCTAACTGCTCGTAGCGACCTTTAACCCATTCTGTGTCGTCCAAATCCGCTTCTTGTATGATCCTCAAGGAGGGAATCTCTACCTCGGCGGGGATGACCGCCTCTGTACCATAAACCAACATGTAGGGAGTTGCCCCGGTCGATGTGCAGACCGTGGTGCGGTATCCTAGTAAGTAGAATGATAACTTCTCATACCATTGTTTGTGACTTTCGACCATCTTTCTTAGTATCTTCTTGATATTCTTGTTGGCTGCTTCTACAGCTCCGTTCATCTGAGGCATGTAGGCTGTAGAATTCTTGTATTTAATCTTAAATGCCTCGCACATTGCTTTCATCAAATTGCCGTTGAGATTGGAACCATTATCGGTGATGATTGATTTCGGAATTCTGAATCGGCACACAATACGGTTGTCACACCTCTTTTTTATGGCGCTTACACCCCGCGAAGGGTATAATAAAAGAGTTTTTCCAATTAAAGGATAATTGAAACGGGATTCTTTTATTAAAAGATTCAGAGTCGCCACTTGAGAGATTTATGGTGTCCCAAGTCACCGGTTTGAATCCCGAATCAAGGAAAGTTTGACTCTGTTACCGTCTGCGAACTAGAAATCCTAGGTAAGGAATTCTATTAATCCGGGAGAAGGTGTTAGGCACTCCCGAATTCCGTGGTTCTAGCACGGTCGCTCAACTGTTGTATTTTTGCTTTTGTCTAATTTTATTACATGCTAATTATGTGCTTTTAATTATAAACTTTATAATTATTATTTATTTGAAAAGACTTGCGACATTGTGAAAGTACGTTTTCGACCCCGTTTCCATCAAGGCACCCGTTTCCGTTAACACACTTTGACTTTATCGGGATTTCGATTTGAGTTGCAATCAATGCACCCCGTATTTAAGGAAATAATTTTGATTAAAATTGTGCCTAAAAGTTCTATCGTGGTGATATTTGGGAGAGGCCATAAAAATTAACTAAATAGCACGCCCCAGTTCTAATTTCAAAGGAACGTAATTATGTCACGCGAACGCATCCACACCCTATTTACCCATAATCAATCGTAAAA
>MDKF010040442.1:0-13147 GCA_026770625.1 Nicotiana glauca
TTTTGATATAATTGGCCATGACATACTGCTGCCAATCTCTTTTCATCAATTAAGCTCAACTGCTCCAATCGGGCTCTGATCTATTCATCATCATCAATTTCGGCCTCAACGACTATCCGAAGGGGCGGAATTTCGACCTCTGCTGGTATCACTGCTTCAGTTCCGTATACCAACGAATAAGGAGTTGCACTTACTGAAGTACGAACAATAGTGCGATAACCCAACAATGCAAATGGTAGCTTTTCATGCCATTGCCTGGATCCTTCTACTATTTTTCTCAATATCTTCTTTATGTTCTTGTTGGGTGCCTCAACCGCTCCATTCGCTTTGGGACGATATGGGGTGGAATTACGGTGTATAATATTAAACTATTGACATACTTCTTTCATCAAATTGCTGTTAAGATTAGCTCCATTATCCGTGATTATTACTTTTGGGATCCCAAATCTACAAATGATATGGGAATGAACAAAATCCACCACTACCTTCTTGGTTACTGACTTGAAGGTTTTAGCCTCAACCCACTTAGTGAAATAGTCGATGGCTACCAGAATGAACCTATGACCGTTGGAAGCTGCCGGCTCGATGGGTCCAATGACATCCATGCCCCAGGCAATAAATGGCCATGGCGCTAACATTTTATGCAATTCGGTTGGCGAAGAATGAATCAGATCTCCGTGTATTTGACACTGATGGCATTTCCGCACGAAACTAATACAATCACACTCCATGGTGAGCCAATAATACCCTGTTCGAAGAATCTTCTTCGCCAACACATATCCGCTCATATGTGGCCCACAAACTCCAGCATGTACCTCTGTCATCACTGTTGTGGCTTGACCAACATCTATACATCTCAGCAAACCCAAATCTGGTGTTCTTTTGTACAACATTCCTCCACTGAGGAAAAATCCATTTGCCAATCGCCGAATGGCTCTTTTTTATCTCCGGTGGCCTGTTCCGGGTATGTCCCCATCCTGAGGTATTATTTGATATCAGAGAACCATGGCTCGCCATCCATTTCTTCCTCTACCATGTTGCAATAGACATGCTGATCACGAACCTGAATATGCAACGGGTCAACATGAACTTTGTCTGGGTGGTGTAACATCGATGCTAAAGTAGCCAAACCATCGGCAACCTCGTTCTGAACTCTTGGGATGGGTCTGAACTCCACTGATCGAAATCGCTTGCTCAGACCGTGCAAACATTGTCGATATGGTATAAGCTTTAAATCTCGTGTTTCCCATTCACCTTGAATCTGATGCACCAAGAGGTCTGAGTCTCCCAAGACCAAGACGTCCTAGACATCCATATCTAAGGCTAACCGTAGCCCCAAAATGCATGCCTCATACTCAGCCATGTTGTTGGTACAATAGAAACGTAGCTGAGCCGTAACAGGGTAATGATGTCCTGTTTCAGAGATAAGTACCGCTCCTATTCCAACTCCTTTCGCATTTGCAGCTCCATCGAAAAAAAGTTTCCATCCTGGTTCCTCAGTCAATTCCAACTCGTCGATATGCATCACTTCTTCATCAGGAAAATACGTCCTTAATGGCTCGTATTCTTCATCAACCAAATTCTCAGCTAAGTGTCAAACTCAGTAAGTAATATTTTCCATTTTGCTAACCTCCCTGTGGGCATAGGTTTCTGGAAAGTATACTTCAATGGATCCAGACGAGATATGAGGTAAGTAGTATAAGAAGACAAATAATTCTTCAACTTCTGTGCCACCCAAGTTAGGGCGCAACATGTCTTCTCAAGTTGGGTGTACTTAACCTCATAAACCGTAAACTTCTTGCTGAGATAATAGATGGCCTGCTTCTTTCTTCCTGTAATGTCGTGTTGCCCCAGTACACAACCAAACGAATTCTCAAGGACCGTTAGATATTGAATCAATGGTCTTCCCAGCTCGGGTGGAACCAACAGAGGTGGATTTGAGAGATACCTATTGATCTGGTCAAAGGCTTCCTGATATTCTGCCATCCATTCTACCGCAGCATCTTTCTTTAGTAGCCGAAAAATGGGTTCACAAGTCGCCGTGAGTTGAGAGATAAACCTGCTGATATAATTCAACCTTCCCAACAAACTCATCACTTCTGTTTTGTTCTTCGGCGCTGGCAATTCTTGGATGGATTTGATCTTTGACGGGTCCAACTCAATGCCTCGCCGACTTACGATGAATCCTAAAATCTTTCCTGATGGAACACCAAATGCACATTTGGCCGGATTGAGCTTAATGTCGTACCTCCGAAGTCTTTGGAAAAACTTCCTTAGGTCTGCTACGTGGTCTTCTTGACGATTGGATTTTATGATCACATCATCTACGTATACCTCAATCTCTTTGTGTATCATGTCATGAAACACAGTAGTCATTGCTCTCATGTACGTTGCCCCAGCGTTCTTCAAACCAAAAGGCATTGCCCGGCAGCAATAAGTCCCCCACGGCGTAATGAAAGCTGTCTTTTCCGTATTTTCTTCATCCATCAGGATCTGATGGTACCCAGCATAGCAATCCACAAATGACCCGATCTCACATCCGGCACAATTATCAGTCAAGATATGAATGTTGGGTAATGGAAAGTTATCCTTTGGGCTTGCCTTGTTCAGGTTGCGCTAATCGACACATACCCTAATCTTCCCGTCTTTCTTCAGCATTGGCACCACATTAGACAACCAATCAGGATATCGAGTGACCCTAATAACCTTTGCCTGCAGTTGTTTGGTTACTTCTTCTTTAATCTTCATACTCATGTCTGTCTTGAACTTCCTCAATTTCTGCTTGACGAGAGGGCATGCAGGGTTAGTGGGCAATTTGTGAACCACTAGATCGGTGCTTAATCCCGGCATGTCATCATACGACCATGCAAAAACATCTTTGAATTCAATGAGTGCTTTGATTAGTTCCTCCCTGATGTTTGGCTCAATGTGGATGCTTATCTTAGTTTCCTTGACATTGTCGGCATCCCCTAAATTGACAGCTTCAGTGTCATTTAAATTGGGCTTGGGTTTCTCTTCGAACTGGCTTAACTCTCTGTTTATCTCTTCAAAGGCTTCATACTCATCGTATTGCGATTCATCATCATAATCGAACTTTTGTATAATTAATTCGGAATCAGACTGATTTTTTAGACTAGGTTGAAGATCAGTTGTGCATGCCATGTCATTAGAACCAGTATAAAGAGAACTGTTCAGAAAGAAAAAGAAGAAGACAAAATTAAAACAAAATAAGAAGGGAAAATTTTCATTTTATTAAAATGCGGGATAACAGAGTTTCACACTTTTGCTAAAAACAAAATAAGAATTGGATTACAACTCCGGGATAATCCAAAAAACAAGAAAGAAAAATCCAGAGCCTACTACCAAGACTCCCTCTAAGTAGGAAGAGGAGTAGCCGTCCAATTGTTGATACTGGCCCTAGGCCCCACAAACTGTGTATCTGTCTTACTGGAACCTTCTCTAGCTTTTATCACGTTAACATCGACGAACAGCCTTTCAAAACTCTGATCTAAATCCTCATCTGACCCAATTAGTGGTCCGAGAACTTTGGGGACTGACAACCTTCTGATACCTGCTTTGACAAAGGATCTGGAAAGATGCGGAACCGGCTTGGGAAGAACCCAGCCTCTCTTCTTCAACTTTCGAGCCCGTCTTACGTCTGCTGCTGTAGGCTTGTATCCCAACCCAAAAATGTCCAGATTCTTGGGCAAAAAAACTGGCTGGACAATACCCTGCAGATCAACCCCCAAACCTTTTCCTGGTATAAACCCGTTGTTTAACATTTCCGAGGCTATCATGAAAGTGGCCGCTGCGATTCTGGGCAGTGGAAGGTCCTTGCCTTCAGAAATTCTATCCACTGAGAATGCATCAAAAATCTGGTAAACCCAGGGACCTTTATCATCGTCATCTTCTATGAATGGTACGATGGCATCACCCACAGTGCCTGTACCATCATCCCCGTGCACCACTATCTCTTGCCTGTCCCACTCAAATTTCAACATCTGATGCAGTGTAGAAGGTACTGCTTTGGCGGCATGGATCTAGGGTCGCCCCAATAGAAGATTGTATGATACTGCCACGTCTACCACTTAGAATTCCATGGTGAATTCCACTGGACCAATGGTCAATTCCAGTATGATATCACCCACTGTGTCAGTACCACTCCCATCAAAACCTCGGACGCAGATGCTATTCCTGTGAATTCGATCATGATCAACCTTTAGCTTGTTCAAAGTAGTCAAAGTACATATGTTAGCGCTTGACCCATTATCGATCAGTACTCAGGTGACCACCGAGTCTTCGCATTTTACGATCAGATAGAGGGCTTTGTTGTGTTCTGTACCCTCTACCAGCAATTCATCATCAGAAAATGTCACTCGGTTTACCTCGAAGATTTTGTGCACTATCCTCTCCAAGTGGTTTACAGAGATTTTATCCGGAACATGAGCCTCGTTCATGATTTTCATCAGTGCCTGGCAATGGTCACTGGAATGGATCAACAAGGATAGCAACGAAATCTGTGCCAGAGTCTTTCTTAACTGCTCCACAATGGGGTAGTCTTGGGCCTTCATTTTCTTCAAAAACTACTCTGCCTCTTCCTCCGTCACGGGTTTCTTTATCACCGCTGGGTTGGACCTTCTTAACTCTACGGGAGCAAAACACCTCCCCGAACGAGTTAACCCCTGGGCTTCACATATTTCTTCCACAACCTCCTTCCCTTTGTACATTACCATCGCTTTATTGTATCTCCATGGCACGGCTTTCTCGCTGATTATCGGCCTCTGTATTATTGGTTTGATAACAACTGGCCCTATGCATGCTGGCTTGCTCGGTGCCCCTTGTATTGTTACTTTGACCGGTTCTGGATTCTTCGCAACAACAAACGATCTCTTCCCCATCACCACCACTGGCTTGACATCTACCTTCTTCAATTGTACCACCTCTTTTCAACTGGTCGACTTTTCTTCTGGGCTGGCACGGATCATCATCACCACCTGTGAGGGTTTCTTTAGCTCCCCGCCTCGTGCACAACTCGATCATATGGGTTTCATGGTGTGCTGGCAACGAGTTCTGATTGATATTGGGCGCCTCTAGTGTCTAAACCTCGATCTTGTTGGTGTCAATAAGATCTTGCACTGCCCGTTTCAACTTCAAACACTTCTCGTTATCATGTCCGGGAGCTCCCGAATAATATTCACAGCTTACCGAGTGGTCCATATTTTGTGGAAGGGGATTTGGAAATCTGGTCTCAACAGGACTCAACAAACCCAACTGCCTTAATTTGTGGAACAAAGCAGTATATATTTCTCCCAATTCAGTGAAGGTTCTTGGTTTCTGTACCCTTTCATTTATGAAAGCCCGATTTCCCCAGAAACCTGTCCCTGGAGGGTTCCTGTAGGCCCTTGGTGGTGGATAGGTGTTTTGTGGTGGTGGATATGTGTTTTAGGGAGCCGGCGCACGCCATTGCGGGCGAGCCGGAGGCTGGGTGTATGCTTGGGCTTGATGGACGGAGAAATGTGGTTCTTGTGGTGGATAATAGGGTTGTGGAGGCTAATTTGGAGTGTGTGGGTAATTTGGGTGAAGGGGTCTGGATTGATATCGGGGAGAAGGACCTCTTGATCTGGATCAATTACTCGCCTCAACTGTCGCAACATCTTCCCTTTTCTTCTTCCCGAGCGCACCTCTTGTGCCGCTCTGAATGGCCTGAGTTGTTGCTTTCAGTGCTGAATAACTCAAAATTTTGTTAAACTTCAATCCTTCTTCAATCATGGCTCCCATATTTACTACTTCATTGAACGATTTACCCACGGACGTCACTAGATGACCAAAGTATGTCGGTTCTAATGTTTGCAAAAAGGAATCTACCATTTCCTTCTCCCTCATCGGAGGATCCACTCTTGCTGCTTGTTCCCTCCAGCGGAAATCGAATTCTCTAAAACTCTCTGCGGGCTTCTTTTCCAGCTTCAAAAATGACTGACGATCGGGGAATATCTCAAGGTTATACTGAAAATGGCCAATGAATGCCTGTGCCAAGTCATCCCATGTAAACCATCGGTCGGGATCCTGTCTCGTGTACCATTCCAGCGCGGACCCACCCAAGCTTTGACTGAAATAGGCTATCAACAATTCATCCTTCCCACCAGCTCCTCTCATTTTACTGCAGAAACCTCGGAGGTGGGCCAGCGGATTGCCATGTCCCTCGTACAAATCAAACTTGGGCATTTTGAACCCTGCGGGCAGCAGGACATCCGAAAAAGGGCACAAATCTTTGTAGGCAACACTGACTTGGTTGCCTAAACTGTGCATGTTCCTGAAGGATTGCTCCAGGCTTTTGACTTTTCGAATCACTTCCTCCTGTTCCGCATTCTTAACCGGTTTCTCAGTTTCCTCCGGGATCCCAAAATGGGGTGTATATGTGTATGGCTCAGGAGCTTTAAAAGTGGGTCAGGAGGGTAAGACTGGGTGTCATGAGCTTGGAATAGTGGCTCACTAGACGATCTTTGTAATGGGGCTGCGGGAGATGCCACAAAGACAGGAACATTTGGTGGAGGAGGTTTCTGATTAGGTGGTGGAGCTTGGGGATCATAGGCATCTCTTCCCTAATAGTAGTGATGGCTTGGGAAGCTTGTTGAAGGGTCGGGGGAAAGGTATTCCGGCGTGTATCCTGGTGGGAAAGCAGGAGTAATGGGTGGTTCGGGCTCCTTTTGAACCCTAGCCAAGGCTAGCTGCATTACATTCATCTCCAGTCTCATTTTTTCCATTTTTTCCATTGCCTCCTTCAGCATCTGATTTGCCGTCTTTTCCGACTCTACACTATTTTCTGAGCCAGTCATGCTTTCTGGTATAGGCCCTTTTGATCTTGTTTGATAATGTTATGATGCCAGTACGCAACTAACTGCTTGAAATTTCTGAATAAGCAACAAACTTGTTAGTTTTCAAAGTTTAATCAAACAGGGAATCGCACGTTGAGATGCAATGCACCTAGGAAGTTTAACCATTTCTATCATGTCATTCGCTTCGATTGTATGCGTCATTCCGGCTTATTTTTGCTTTCCTTATTCGTTTTTATTTTAGTGGTGATCGAATCTTATATAGATTGCCTATGTATCATGTCCCCGCATGAATCAGACCGAGCGTAGTTCTGGCACAAATAAAATAAAGACACAAAATTTTGGAATCTTTCATTTTATTACCAAACATCGTTATTACAAGCCACCATTTTTTGAAAAAAAACAAAAAAATACAGAATTCAAACTACTAACATGGTTTGCTGTGATAAGAGAATAGACGGAAGACAACAGACTCTTAAAAAAACAACAAGCACAAACTTGAACTAGGGGTACATTAAAGCTTTGAATTTTGGTGCCCGCGGGGCATCATTCGGCCTTTTCGTGGGCTTTGGTGCAAGGTCCCTCTGCAAAATTTTCAATTCTTCCATGATCTGGTGGATGTAGCCCATGACTGAAGTAAAGAGGGTAGTACGGGGTATTTCTTCACATGTTAGGCACCTCATGGTGATGTAGTGCCCAATCTCTTCGATTCTACCCCTGATCCTATCCTTCTCCATAAGCAATCGTTCTATTCGCTGATTCTTTCCTCCCAGCACCAGAGTATTGTGGAAGAGTTGATCTTGAAACTCCTGCATATGCTTTTCCATCCGCGCCATTAAGTCATGACAGCATTTTTTATCGGCTCTGAAGTTTCTGGCTTGCCTGGAGAGACATTCTTCAAGGGTGAATATTGTTTCTCTCAATATAGAGATGCTTCCTTCGTAGTCCCTCTTCACTTGCCGCAAATGCAGTCTTCGCTCTTCTGTACCTCTTGTCCATCTGACTTGGATTCTTGCCAATCTAGCCTCAGCTCTTTCCAAATCCTCTTGGAAACCAGTGATTTGATTTTCCAACCCCTTTATCAATCTTTCATCCAATCGACTCCTTTGTTGGTTTTCAGCATCTATCCTTGTCACACCTCCTTTTGGCGCGCCCCCTCTTTCGAGGGCGCGTATGAAGGAGTTTTTCCAATTTAAGTGACAATATTCAAAACGGGATTATTTTATTTATTTCAGAGTCGCCACTTGAAATAAATTAGGGTGTCCCAAGTCACCGATTTATTTAAATCCCGAATCGAGAAAATTTTGACTTTCCAAATGAAGTCTGCGAACCAGAAATTCTAAGTAAGGATTTCTGTTGACCCGAGGGAAGGTGTTAGGCACCCCCGAATCTCGTGGTTCTAGCAGGGTCACTTAAACTATTATAAATGGCTAAAATATCTGATTCCAATACATATCATAAATCTTGCGCTTTTAATTAATTCTAGACCGGTTTTATTAACTTAAAACTGTACATTCCATATTTAAATAAACGGGCCTAATCTTGACCTAGACACAGGTTACCAACGAGTATGCGGATCAAAATGTGCCCGGGTTACTTACTTTAACTTATGCCGATCAGGGCGATTATGGGATTTAGGCAAAATTGATTTATCTTTAAGAAAAATGTCCGTTGAGGTTATTTCCAATTAAACCTATACAAGACGATACCGTGTCTGTGACTTGTTAAAACTAGGACTAAAAGTTAACGGAAAGGTGTAAACTAATCAGGGGAGTAATCACTGTGTCATGGCAGAATAGCTCGCGATGATTCATTATTAGACGTGAAACTATCTATCTTGAATTTCACTATTATTTATCCGATGTTAATCGACGAGTTTGAAACTATATGATCAAAGTCGAACTAGCATTGGTGTCTATAGAGCATTGGTCACCTATCTTGTTTGCTTAACTACGCATGGATTAAAAGAAATCAAACGGAAAAACTCGATGTGATTCAAACTATACTACATTAGTGGTTAAAATAAATCAAACTACCATTTCAAAACTCAACATACTCAAACTAACTAGCCTTAACAATTTGTTTATCTGGAGGGTTAATACAAATACCAGTTCGAATTTGCTTGTTTTTACGCAGTTCGAGTTTCATCAAAATTATACAAAGGCAACACATGCTAAGAGCAGAAACTAGGTAAGCATGAATGAAAACTAATATCTATTTTTGACTATGATTTCCGGGATAGCATTTCATTTCAAAATCCAATCTCTTGGTTCAAGCAGTTACATCAGCTGTGTTTCGAATGCATACCTGGAATTCAAAAGCAAAAATGGAGGAGGGAAGATCAGTAAACAGCTCACAGCAAGGCAGATAGCAAACGAATAGAACGGATTCCAGCAAAAGACCCACAGAACCAATAGCAAAGATAGTAGGAAATTCCAGGAATGGTTTAAACCAAAAGGGAACTTAAAACCAACAACAGCAATTTCAGCAAAACCCATCCAGCAACCAAACCAAGCTCAAAAAATATCGACAGACCCTTCAAATGCTTTGAACGCTCAAGTATGGACAGCAGAAACAGAGAAAACTCAAACTGTTTCTGGCCTTGAGAGCAATGTAACAGTGTTACAAGGACTCGAGTTTCCTAAGACTGACTTTTATTTTTCTAAGAACTGATCCTTTCACAAACTCCCTTTTAATCCTTCAAACCTTGAACTCTCTTAAACAGGTTTTTTAAGACCAAGACAGACTCTCAAAAAATGAGTAAAACTCCTTCACTCTCTATTCCAGAATGCCTTTCTATTCCAGAATGTCTTTTTAAAATGTGTCTCTAATCTCCTATATAACAAAACTCAGCAGCCCTGCCGCCCCCTTTTTAATTGTTTTAAACTAACCAGCCCCATATTATTCCCTCTGTTTTTCCCACCTCCGTTTGTCTAGGTATGGCTCTGATTTTAAAACTCTGAAATTCAGAAATTATATGGAACACTCTGTTGTCCAGCAGGTTCCACTAACTTACCCCATGTGTATTGCACCCTTTTTTTAATCTTAAGTGCAACTGGTTTTTGACTTCCATGATCCATTGTCTAAACAGGCTGTAATCCAACTACAAAAACTCCCTTTTAATCCATTTAAACAACAATTTTGAGGGTGTATTGATGTGGAATTAACAGGCCACTTACTAAGTTCTGGATTTTCTATTGGGAATACAGCTATCACCAATTCACTTCCTAATTTACAAACACAAACAATTCAGGCTTCAATTCAACAGTGGTTTTGGACCAAATTAACAGTGTCAATCACTGTCCAATGTTCTAACAGGCAGCCCTATGAAATTAATTGACGACATTCGTTTAGTCGATTATAACACGTATAATCGATAACAAATAATCGACAAACCAGTCAGTGATTCACAGTACTTAGGCCAAAGACAGGAAAAATACGAAACTAAATACTCGACGACGCTAATCGAAGCGAATACGTATCCTATAACAAACACATTCAACGGCAAATCAGAAAACAAATAACGCCCAAGTAAAAAGGCTTTGAGGAGGAGAACAGAAGAATTGATAACTTGAAAAGATGGAGATACTAAATAAAACTAAAACTAACAGATAACTGAATGAAGATAAAAGAAAACAACAGGGAATACCTTGAGAAAAGAAATCCGGAACCAAACAGGCTTGGGACCAACTCGGACTCGAGATTTTTGAGGCCAAACGGGCTTTAATCGAATGTTCTCAATTGAGAACATTTCGACTAAAGCCCATTGAACCACCAAAATCTTCAAAACAGGCTTGAATTTCTCCTAGGGCTCTTGGGGCTCATATTGGGGTTCGAACGGTTTGGGTTCGATTTGAACCTAACCCATGCTGGTTTGGTTATGAGGGAGGTCAGGTGAGGACCAAGTGCAAGCTTGGGATTGAGTGGAGGCAGCGCCGCCACCAGAAAGTAGTGGCGGCTATTAGGGTTCTTGACGAAGAATCAAGATTCGAAGCGTTCTAGTTTGGTTCGAAGGAAAGCAGGTGTGGATTTGGGGAGAGGGTAGTCTGGTGGCTTCAGGGTGTTATTTTCACGGCCATCGGAGCCGGCGAGGTTTTCCAGCCAACCTTCGATTCAAGATTCGAAGAGTTGACGCCTGATTCGAAGGAAGCCACGCTCAGGGTTGGAATGGGGAGGTTACGGGGGTGCTGTGGTGTAAGTTTGGTGACCGACGGCGTTGTTGCCGCCGGGTTTCAGGCGAGGGGGTCTAATGGCGGCTAGGGTTCTTGGGGGTGTGTTTGGTTCGTTGAGGGAGACGATGAAAGGGGGGGTCTGGGAAATGAGTTACACACGGAGGCCTGGGGTGGGAATTTTGGTATAATTAAATTAGTTCCATTAATCTGGGCCGTTAGATCACAATAACCAACGGCTAAGATCAAACAAACTAATCTCAAACGGGGTCGTTTGGAGTGGTAACGGGGTCGTTTTGGATTTAAGCCGGGCGGGTAGAGACGGGTAATGGATCGGGTTGTTTAAACGGGTAGGGTAGATGGATAACGGCCGTTGGATTTGCGTGGATTGAACGGCTGAGATGGGTTGTCCTTAAAACGACGTAGTTCTGGTGCCAAACTACGTCGTTTTGACGGCCTGGGAGATGGGTCTCTTGGACCGGGTACAGGAGTGGTTTGGGCCTGGACTTTGGTTCAATTTGGACGGCCCAGTCCGGTTTGTTTCCTTTTCTCTTCATTTTCTTTATCTTTTAATTAATCAAAACTAAAATCCTAGATCACAAAAATACTAATTAATACTTAATTGTGGGATTGAGTCCTAAATGCAATATTTTTGTACTTTTAATTAATTTAAACAAATAAACATGCATACACAAATGCAAACAAGTAACAAAAAATTCACAGAAAATCACACACAACACAAACCTATTTTATTTTGAATTTTTGGGAGTGATCCTCACATAGAGCAAAAATCACGTGCTCACAATCCTTATTTGTCGGATTTTGGCTTTCAACATCTCATTCTCATGGGCCATCTTGTTCTTTTCCCCCTTATCAGCATCAATCTGCAAGCTATTTTCATATTTTAGGTCCGCAACTTGCTGTTTCAGCTTACCAATTTCGACCCGATAACTTTCTTCTCTTGCCAACCAAACCCATTGTTCTTGCGAGTCATCTATGAATTGCTGGACATTGGCCCTTTTAGCAAGCCTCTGATGAGTCTGGAATCTTTTCCCGAACCATGCATTATATTTTGGGTCTACTTCGCCTTTGGCCAAACCCCGTACCATAGTTTTGGGCTCAAGGAATTTACATTCGTGCCACAGTTTGCGAATTGTATCTTCCGGAAATGTGGCTCTCGGACTTAGCTCGATGACATGCTTGCTCAAATCTTCATCATTAGGGATAACCTGGAACCTCCCCAATTGACGCAATACCCGATGGGGAGCGTATGGTTGGATACTACGGACACCCATTAAAGGAATATAACATTCTTTTGCCGACATGTATACTGCTTCAGTAATGGGTAACTATCCGAATGCCCATTCAATTTGGTCCGCCGTCAGGGATCTCAGTCGTACAAACCAATCTTCAGTACCCTCGGGGAACATGACACCCGTTACTCGCTCCTCGAATTTTTCAATGCACCTTAAACCCGTCAGTCCATGATTCATTTGCCCTACTTGATGACAGAGATGCTCTTGTATCCATAACTGAAGCAATAGATTACAGCCTTGGAAAAAATTTTCTCCCTCTTTACACATAGTCAATGCTCAGTACATTTCTGATAAGAGTAGGGGAATTATAGTGCTGTCAGCCCTTTTCATTGCGATGTCAACCATCCCTACGAGACCTATCTCTATTTTCTTGTCGTCTCGCGGGCAAACCATGATTCCCAAGAATGCTGTTATGAATTCCAAAGTTCGTCTTGCTTCCCATTTTCCCCTGTCTCCGGCATGAGTTAGTCCCAAATTTGGCTTGTCAAAACCACGTGGATTACCATAACATTGATATAAGAACTGAAGAGTGCAACATCCTTTTGATAAGTCGCTATTTTGCACAGCCCGGCTGATATTTAACAAATCCAAAAAGCGGTGCGGAGATATCGGCCTTGGAGACAACAGATATTGATCTCTCAAATTCCCCTTCATTCCTGCATAACCTGCCATTTCCTCCATTGTGGGTGTAAGCTCAAAATCAGCAAAGCGAAACACATTTCGGGTCGGGTCCCAAAATGGTATTAAGGCCTCGATAACATCCGATCTTGCCTTGACATTTAGTAGACCGGTGAGACCCCCCAAGATTCTGACCACTATTTCTTTGTTGCTT
>MU675200.1:0-12866 GCA_026770625.1 Nicotiana glauca
TTGGGCGATTTTGAAGAACCAGCAGCTGAAACCTGGCCAGTATTGCTCTTTTTACTACAAGAAGGATAAACTCCTAACACTTATGAATTTCCAGTGAATCCGATGCCAGATGAGAGTTTATGGGTAATCCCAACAGAGGTGATGGAAGATGTGGTCCTTAAGGAATCCAGGAAGGCCAAGAAAGGAAAGGCTCAAGCCTGCTTTAGAGACAGAGTCTAAGAGGGCATTTTCATGTTTTGTGTGTGGACAAGGTGATCACAATAGGAAAATATGTAGGAATCGACCAAAATAAATAGTTGGAAACAAAACGCTTCCTATTACATTTGTTGTCATGTTGAGTAGTTAAGTTTCACAAACAATAGAGTTACAAATGTTGATTAGTTAAGTTTCACAAGCAAGTGACATGTTTCATTATACATGTTTTGCTTATCCAATAATAGTGTCTTCCTGTTTTTAATGGTACTAAATATATTGATAGATTGTAGAAATACAAAACATGACTGCAAAGAATCACTGGTATTACATGTATACATATATATAAATGAGAGTATAAGTTTGTATAACTATGTATATTATTGTATATATATGTATAAAACCTGCTACATTAACAAAACTGCAACCATAATAAAAATACATACTTTGTTAAAGGGCAAAAGCAACTAAAAATATTCATTAGAATGTAATTCATTCACAGCAACAATGTGTAATGACTGCCTCAAATTACAAAAAAATAAAAAATAAAAAACATCTATAATATCCTTTAAGGTTATCTCACAAGTAGCAGAATAGTTACAAAACTAGCAACGACTCCTTATACATAGAAAAACTACAGTAAAATGAAAATAACAAAACTAATTTCTTGGTCGCCCCCTCTTACTCTTCTTCAAAAGTCTCCCTGTGACTTCATCATCACTAATTGCACCAGACTGTTATTTTTTCCTTCCATAATCCCATAACAGAGATCCCCACCTGGTTCGAAGTGTCTCAATGTCAAAATTATCCTTTCGAATTTCTTTACCAAGGATAAAATACTCAGCAAAGCCAGCAACAAAAGCACCACAATCACTGTAACTAAAAAGAAATGAATCAGATTCAAATAGGTACACTAATAGTAAAATAGTAAAATAATTGAGATTAACCTACCATTTGATCTGTTGGGGAACATTATTAACCAGATTAATCAGCAAAGCATCAGAATAAGATTTATCGGTATATGCACCATTGTTCCAATCAATGCCCTACTTCTCGACATAAAAATCAGAACTCTTCAAGAAGTAAGGTATCAGAATTGCATAAGGTAATGCAGCATCCAAAACAAGTCTATCATTAAGAGCCCCACTGTTAGTGTCATAGATGTGGATGCATCTATCTACGAACGTAAACACACCCAAAACCCAATGTCCCAATTTTGCTCTTCCGCGCTTCACAAAGATAGGGAATAAAACGTGGTCAACAGTGTGCCACGGGACATTTGCATCACAATAATAACCTCTGATGTACTCTTCTATCTCATGCCCGTCAGGAATCACCGAAGGATCTTGATTCACTTTGAAATATTTGTATAGGGAGTTGATTTTGTTACCAAAGGCAAAGTTGGTTGTAGTAAACCGCATGGCAACACTTGGCCCATATTTTCCCCTCTTCCTCAAATAATAAAAGAGGACATCCAGGTGCTGAGACAAGAAATTAAATAGAACAACCATCACTAGCAGATTTTTTTAAATATAGAAGTTTATACACTATTATACATAAGTATACATATTTATACAAGATTATACAATCTTATACTGTGATTATACAAAGTTATGTATACACTATGGGGGGTCTCAAAACAACAAAAATAAAAAGGGAATTAGAACAGAAATTTATTAAAATACCGTGTCAATCAAAGGTCGACCACAATATGCAAGTGAGTGGAACCAATCCTTCTTGGTCACATAACACGAGCCAAAAGTAAAACCTTCTGCAAGATTATTTACTTCATCGGGATATATATGTTTGGCACTTCAAATCACAAAAAATAAAAAGTAATCAGAACTACATTCATTGACAAGAATAAAATCAGAACATGAAGGCTTGAAGAAAGTGAAGATACCTTCGCCTCATATCCATACCATTATCAACAAACGCGCAAAACTCTTTAGCCAATGGCGACAATGTATCAAAATCATCAATTTCAATCGTGAAAGGATGCTTGATATCAAAAATTAGCTTGGGCGCCGATTTTGATGCTCCAGAATCAAAAACTGCCAAATATGGAGATTTGGCATATTTTCCTGGAATTTTCGGTCGAACTGAATGGTCAGGAGAAATGTAATCATCTTCAACTTCTATGATGGATTGTTTGTGAACCACAAGTTGGGACATATGAGCTAAATCTTCATCACCAATGTCATCCCAAAATGTGTCACCCTTGACATCACCTGCTGCCCGTTAGACATAGAAACACAAATAATACAAAACTTCAAAAAGAAGAAAAGAAAAATCAGACAAAAAAAAAGCAGAACAAATACCATTATCAACACCATCAGTAACTCCCTCATCAGCTACCACTTTATCTTGATTCATTTGATTGACAAAGTTAGGAACAACATCATATTGATAGCCATCAAATTCGCCAAGACCAGATGTATTGTAATCAAACACGGGCTGACGAATAAAATAAAAAACAATAGAAAGAGAAGGCATGTTGAGTTCAGAGAAGGCATAACTGTTGAGTGATTTGGTTTTATCAGTAAACAATTACCTTAGAATCAGTAAAATCCTCCCTCGTTTGCTTGGGTTCCTTCATATTCAGAAAACTGAACACTTTTTCAAAGGAAGAAACGACATAGTTGTTGAGTGTCATCACTGTATCAGTCAACTACAACAAAAGCAAATAAACAACCATGTTTATAACCAAAAAGTAATTATAAACTACAGAAAAGATAAAGGTCCAGTACCTTTCCAACATCACTCCTCAGCTTCTCAATTTCATCATTCAAAAGATCAAGACGCACAAAAGGATCATAACTTGGATTAGGCTGTGGATGCATAGTCTGAGGACAAGGTCGTTTATACTGTTGCTCTACATTTTGAGGATAAGGTCGTGTAGACTGTTGCTCCATATGCTGAGGACAAGGTGAAGGTGCAGCAACAAAATCATCAGTGTGAGAGGCAGGAACAACAGGCACCTCCCCTGATGCAACATCATCGGCATTGACTTCAAAAAGTGTGTCGATGTTCAGACTTGAAATCTCTTTATAAGTAGGGGAAATGTTACTATAGTTCAACTACAAGAAGAAAAAAACAGGATTACAATAGAAGAAAAATACAGAAAAACTGAAATCATATATGATGAAGAAATATGGTAAAAAATGTTTACCTTGTCGACACTACACGTGATCACGCCGCCAGTCAAATCCGCATATGATGGAGTGTTAGTCGCTTTCCAATTAAGAATGCGTGGCACATTTGTGCCAACGCGAACAGCTAGATTCTTATCAACCATTGAGCAACACTCAAAAAACCAAACCTGTAAAGCAAGCGGCAAACCTCCAAGCCTATACATTGTCAAATAATCGCATTGCCTGTCCCTCATTGTCCTTAAAACATCTTCAAATGACTTTTTTCCCCAAGGAAACATCTTATATTGGTCACTTTCAATAATATCAAAATCATCTTTGGTGATACCATGATTATTGGCATCAAAGAAGATGAAATGATGGACAAACACCATCAAGGCCATCTTGAACGCATATTCATCCGACTTCCACTCCTTTTGCTTGAAGCGATCAATAAGCTCCCCCCTTGTTATGGCCTTTTTTCCATATCCTGGAAAATACTCTTTCAGCAACCTATTAACATCTGGTTTGTCATAGAAAGTGGTGTCGTCGTCTACGCACTTCAAACCAGTGATAAGAGCAAACTCTCCAATGCCAAAACGCAGCAAACAACCATTAATCTTCACCCACAACTCCCTTTCACGTCCTGGGACAACTTCCCTCAATAATATACAATGAATAAGTTGATTTTGAATTTTAAATTGGGGGAGGTCCAGGAAGTACCCAAAACAACTACCACGGAACATTTGAAGCTGCGTGTCAGTCAAACATTGCTTCAAAATGTTCACAATATCATGCTCGGTATGGGAACTAATCCTGTTGTGGAAATAATCAACTGGTTGTATATAGAAGTCCCCAACCTTGGATATAGGAAAATAACAAGAAATAGATCAAGAACAAAAAATATACTAAAACATTTTATAAGACTGTATATACAAGTATAGCAGTGCTTGTATAAAGATGTATAAACAGATGTATAACTTTGTATAAAACTGTATAAGCATGTATAAATAAATAGCAAAATAGGGAATACCTTCAACTTAGCTTTTCTCTTATTCAATTTCAAGCGAATAGCGACCCTTTTTTCTCTCGATTGTAAATCAAGGCAACTCTCACCATCAGCCTTCATCTTTCTCCTTTTCCGTTTAACATTGTGGACTACATCATCTTCATTAAACAAATCATCTTTCACCTTATCTGTTGATTTTGCAGGTCTGCCGCATTTCTTACTCCTTAGTCTAACGATGTTAACCGGAGTAGGACTATTAATTGTTTGGGAACGAGTAATTCGAATGCCCCCTTGTTGCAACATTTTTGGAGGAGGAGGAGACTCAAAATCATCATCATCGGGAGTCTGCACATGCTTATTCGCTTCAGAAGAAAAGGGTGAGGACAAGTCACACGATGATTTAACTGGAGTGGGAGTATTTCTCATTTGAGAACGAGTCATCCGACTGCTATCCGGTTGCAAGTTTTTAGGAAGAGCAACAGAATCAAAATCATCAACTTCTGGCATCGGGGCATTTACATTAGATTCTGAATCAGGGCTTGAGGGCAACTCCCTCAATCGTTTCGCATAATCTAACCTAACGCCTTTTCCGGCAATCTTCAGTTTGCTTTTAGAAGCAGACTTTTTTGAACGCATTTTCTACAATAAACTAAACAAACAAAGCTTTAACAAAACAAACACAAAAGTTAAAGAAAACACAAAACTCACACTGCAACAAAACTCAAAAGTTAACCCAAAATGCCATAAACACAAAGCAGAGGCCAAAACAAAGGTTTAACAAAAGTGAAGACAACTGAAGGAAAACACAAATCAAACTGTAACAAAACTCAAAATATAAAAAAAAATAAAAGCCATAAACTCAAAGCAGAGGCCAATTTTCACAAATTTTAACAAAACTCAAAAAAAACAAAAATTCTACCCTAAAAGTCGAAATAACAAACCATGCATTTCGTTTCATCAAGTTTAAGTCTCGAACGCAGAAATAAGGAACACAAAATCATCCGAAAAAATACAGCAACATTGAAAAAAATTGGCGTAATCAGAAAAAGAAAAAAAAATTCAAAACCAACACTATAGGAGAAGCATAAAATGAAACGAAAATTACCTCAAACTAAGATTGAAACCTCGAAAAGCAACTTGCACACAACAATGGAGTCGGTTATGGTAGGAGAAAATCGAGAGGAACAGAGAGTGAGAAAAGCGTGAGGAAGAGAGCAACAGAGAAATTAAAATTTAAAATATTAAAACGGTTATGTTAAGGTGTGGGCTACCGGGTGAAAATAAAATTTCATAAGTTAGCCAACATGGGCTATGCCAGGTAAAGGCCTCAAATATGGGCTATTTTTGAGTGGGCTGTATGGCCCAAGTGACATAGAGTGTAATTTTATCTATTTTTTATCCTTGCCGTTATCTTTTTTAACAAATCTGCCCCTTCCATTAACGGACCAATCTGTGCGGACACGTGGCACATTTCTAGAACCCCAGACCCTTTTTCTTTTCCCCGCCCAAGATCCATACCCGAAATCCATACTAAACTCATATTAATAATAAGAAGTCATCTTCTTTTATTCTAAAAAATTAGGGTTTTCTTCATCTTTTTAGTTGGCCATACTTAGGGTAATTGCTTAGTTATTTGTACCTTTCACAGTACATATATACGTATATTTGTTCCTTAGGAAGATTTATCTAAAATAAAATAAATTTTTAGAGATTAGTTTGTAATGGGTTACTAATAATTTAATCTAACTCATCTTTGAGATGTAGAATTTTTATGGAGGTGTTGAGGCATTCCACATGAAGACTGTTGATACCACCGAAGCTGGTGTGTCTTTTGTTGGTGCCCTTCTAACTAAGATGGTTGATGGCCAATCCATTCTTGAGGTAATAATTAAATGGTATCTTTAAAATTTTTTACCCCAAATTAAGCTTGTTTATAAATAAATAATGGGGGTTAACTAATTTGTGAAAAAACTAAAAATGTAAAGTTGAAGGAAGTACTATTAAGTTCTGCCTGTGCATGTAGAGCCATCACAGCAACAAAGAAAGGCGCAATCTTAGCTCTACCTACAGAATCTGAAGCCCTCATTTTGCTTAAGGATGGAGCATAGAATGAAGAATATGTAACTCTTTTAATTCTTTTTAGTTGTGATATATTTCGCCCCTTCACGAGTTTTGTTTTCAATCAATCGGTTCGGAGTTTTGATTTAATGGTTTCTTTAAAGATAATGAATTAATGCACTTAATAAACTAAGCTTTCTTACTACTGATTTGTCGGTGAAATTTTTATTTTTACCTGTCCTTTGGAGTTTCTTTCTTTTTCAAATTTTCCATTTCATCATTATCATGTAAGTTGAGAAGAAATGAAGATAGCTTCGTATTATTGATATGGGTTTAGTATGGATTTCGGGTATGGATCTTGGGTGGGGAAAAGAAAAAGGGTATGGGGTTCTAAAAATGTGCCACGTGTCTGCACAGACTGGGTCCGTTAATGGAGAGGGGCAGATTTATTAAAAAAAAATAACGGCAAGGGTAAAAAACATCGAATAGTATAACGAAGGATATAAATAACTAATATCCGATAGTAGAGGAACATATATAGCCCTTTTCTGAATGTTAAATACTAATTGTGACTCTTTGTTTATTATTTTATTGATTGAAAAGAAACATTAGATCTCTTTAGAAACAGTTCATGAATTACTAGAAACTTTCTTCATTTGAACAGTTTATAATTGGAAAGAACCTACAGGCCAATAATGTATTCTTTTAGTATGGCTAGGACTGAAGAAATTAACAAAAGTAATGTTATTGTTTTTCCTTCAATTGATTGAATAGACAACTATTTAAGTTAGTTTTTTAATTATAAAATTGAATGGGCTTGACCTAAAAGTTTTTTTTAAGAGAATTAACCTAAATAGTAGCTTACTTATCTAATCGTTTAAATTAAAATAGACGTTTGTTAAATCTCCCTTTTTGCACACCTACCCCAAAAGATAGTGTATAAGGGAGTTTTTTTACTTTAAGTGACATTATTCGAAATGGAATTATTTATTCAATTCAGAGTCGCCACTTGGGATAGGTTTGACTTTTGGTGTCCCAAGCAACCAGTTTATCTTGAATCCCAAATCGAGGAAATTTCGACTTCCCGAATGGAGTCTGCGAACTAGAAATTTTGAATAAGGAATTCTGTTGACCCGGGGGAAGGTGTTACTCACCCCCGGATCCTGTGGTTCTAGCACGGTCGCTTAAACTATTATAAATGGCTTGATATCTGATTTTAATACATGTCATCCTATAGTGCAATTTTAAAAGTATTTACCGCTTTTAATTAATTTTAAGGAGATTGACCGTCGTTTAAAACATATTTTTGGATCACGTCACATGAAATGCACCCAGATCCGAAACACATTTTATTCAACGTTTTAGGATTTGGATCTGGGTCACATGAAATGCGCACCCGAGTTTAGGAAGGTAAAATTATTTAAGGAACGTGCCTAAAGTGACTAACGTGTTATTAACTTTGCGGGAGGCCATGAGAATTCGCTAAATGGCACGTCCCGAGTTCTAGACATATTTATAGAAGTCATTAAAGAGGGCCACACAATTTAAGGATTTTGTTCGGCGCGGCGCACCTCAAATTATTTTAAGGATATCCTAAAATAAACTATTATTTTTTATTAATAATTGTCTCTAAAATAACTTAATTAATATTATTATTTAAGTCATTAAAGGTTTGGGCCTCAAGATCAGGTCCAAATTTAAACAAGGGGACCTCCATTACTAAAAATTCCTTTAGTTCAAATTTGCTACCTAACTTAAAAGGCCCAAGTTTGAACCTTATGGTTTCTGAACTGGGCTCAGGGACGGAATTGGATAACTAACTCCCCTTCATGGAGTTATATGAAATTTGGGCCTCATGAGGAGCCCAATCCGGACGCACCCATGGGGGCCGTACTTTGAACCCAATTTTGAGGGCCTTGTCTAACAAATGCCACTGACTAAACAAGGCCAACTTGTTAGGACCAGAAATTTGGCCCATTTAAATTATTTGAATGGCATGTTCTAATTAAACAATACTCAAGGCCAATTTGAATTATATTCAAAAGAATTAGGGCGATCAAAAACGAACTACTGATAAACAACAACTAATAGAAATGCAATTGCTCATGATCTATGTTTAAACTTATTAAAACTATGAAAAAGCACTAAATCGTCAAGGAAAACTGGAACTATTCATTATCCAGCCTTAGAACATTTTTAAACAACTCAAAGTGATTAACGGTATATAATCATATTAACTTTTAAAACAAAGGACACTGTCAACCAGAATTGCATCAATTATTATGGCCAGGGTACCTATTTACACAAACAAGCTTGTAATTAATTTTTAAGTTCTAACAACATTCAGACTATGGATCTGAACTAACATTTGAAACAGCATGATGGAACCCTGATAGTTCTCAACTAAAATCAGCACCCTTGTAAATCTATTATGGAGAATTTCCATGATTCATAACCAACAATAACTCAAACATTATGGCCTAAATGAATTGAAATACGACTAACAAATTTTAATACTAATACTAGATGATCAACAGGATCTAAATATCATAGTCCATAGTCCATGCTTAATTACAACAAGAGAATCTGACTACTCAAATAAAATTTAACTATGCTATTCTATGAGCTAATGCAGTAAAAATGTGAGCAGTAGGTAAAGCTAGATGGCAATAGAGCTTCATTTCACTCTTAAATCAAGTAATACATCGCCAAAGTGCAGGATTTGTACCTAGAAATTGAAGCAAAGTGTGATGAAATAAAAGTCAGCTAGCAGCAATGAACAACAGTAGTAACTTCAGCACAAAACATCAATCCCAAATCCAAAATCCCAGGAAAATAAGGACAAATTCAATAGCCTTCCAGATTAAGCTTCAATCAACCAAAACCCCACTGAATTTTGAAAACCTAAGTTGAGGAACCAATGCAATCGCACAGAAACAGATCTGGACCCTTTTCTTTTTTGAATTTTTCAGTGATTGTTTTTTGCAGTAATTTGGAAACTGAATTTGAATTTTGATTTACCTAAGCTATAAGATTTGAATTTTTGAGTTTTTTCAGATCTGAAGACCTTCTAAAACCTCTAACTTTCTCAGGGTTTTCCTTCTCAAAACTTTTCAGATTTCTAAACCTAACTTTTGAATTTGTTCTGGTTTGTAGACTTTTTAACTTTGAAACTTGGCTTGCAAGGCAAGGGGCATGCCTTTTTATAGGCTAAATTAGGGCATCACCAAATTTTTGTTTTTAAACCCTAAGCCCCTCTTTTATTTTCAGATTTTAACTATTTAGTCCTTTAGTTATTGGCTTGTTTCCCAAGTTACTACTCTTAAGTTCCTGAATTTCAAATTAGAACCCCCTTCTAGAACATTCTAGGGGGTTCTATCTAGTTACTGCACTATTTTCTTAATTGAACTACCTATATTACCCCTACATTAGTCCTAAAATTCTAACGAACCCCAGCCCATTTCAACTTGATCAGATAACCATAGTTAATCAATCACAGGGGACTGAAAAGGTTCAGTTATCACCAATCATAATACGAAAACCTAAAAATTAAACTAATTAGTCTAACTAATCAAAAACTGGAATTTAACCCTAATTAATACTAATATCCTAAGGCTAAAATTAACAATGAACTAACAATTAACAACAAATAAATAAAATTAAAACTAAAGTAAAATTCATACCATATAATCAACATCAAAATCATAAATCAAAAATTCAGACTCAAACCAATAACAAAATCAACAGAATAAAAAAAATCAAACCAAAAATAATATAAAAATAGAATCAACAGAACAAAAAATCAATTCAACCCATGAAGAACAATTGATCAGGGAGGGAATATCACATTCGAAATTATTATGCAAAGAAAGAAGAAATAAGCAAGATCTTAAACGATAAAAAAATCAAATAAGAAAGAAAGACTTACTGATTTTGGTCTTCTAGTCGACTGACCTTGAATCGAGTTCCCAAATAATTTTATATGCTTTTTTTTGCCGAAAACAAGCACATAACCTTATTTTGGAACTCAAATCGACACTGGTAAGCCTTTGGAATTTTATTTCAGTCTCGAACAAACCCTAGATCTAAAATTCGAGGGATTACGGCTAGATTTGGGGGAAATTGGTTTGGGATTTGGGAAGAAGAAAGTGAGGAGGATTTGGGGTGTAATTTTGGGAAGGTTTGGGAGGCGGCGCCGCCGTGTACGGCGGAGGCGGCGCCTAGGGTTTTGAATATTCGAGACGTTTGGATGATATTTGAAAGGAACTGGAGGCAGATATGGAAAGGGGAGGAGGATAGGAACATGGGTGTAAATTTGGGGTCATTTGGAGACTCGTCGCCGGCGGAGGAGCGGTGGTGTGTGTTAGGGTGTTCTGAGAGATGATTTTGGGGGTAGGGGGAATTCCGACACTTAAATACCCTAAAGCTAGTTAGTTCCGGACCGTTTGATTGATGAGATCCAACGGTCATGATTCAAGGGCAGGAAACAGTATCGTTTTGGGTATTAACTCTGAACACCTAATTTTTTACCACACCCAAATTCAATACTATTTTAGTGTAAATATTTCTTCTAGGTATAGTCTTAATATTTAAATTTTTATCTTATTTTTAAAATATTTTATTTGAGAAAAATTAAGAAAAAATTACAAAAAAAAAAATGGTCACATAAGAAAAAAAAAATTTGCAAAAAATATTTAGTTTCTTTAATTAGTATTTTGATAAGTAAGCTATAGTATTTTTTAGTATTATTTAAATTATATGTAAATAATTAGATTTCTTATATTAAAGTTAGTTGATTAATATTCTTGTCTTAGAATTGTATTTTTTATTTTTACTTACTAAAAAAAGAAAAAGAAGAAGAATAAGCAATAACCTCACGTGATGTTTTAAACGAGTTTGAAACAAACTTAACTTTAAAAGTTTTGCAACTCATCCATTTTCCTTCCCCACGTCTCTCACGTCCCAACCCCACATCCCATTTCCGTCACACACGATCCTCCACCTCTTCACTCTTCATGTCTTTCACTCTAGCATGCAATAACCGAACTCCCCAACTTCATTTTGAAACACACGTTCCCTACTACAAATTGGAGGGGCAAAAAATAAATAAAAAACTACCAACATTCTTCTATTTAAAGAGGACATTTAGCAACAAGAAGGAAGGAGAAGAACGAAAAAAAGGGAGAAAGAAGAAGAACGAGATTTTGAGCAGAAAAAGAATTTTTTTTTTTTGAAAAACAAAGAAAACAAACAGGCAAAGAAAGGGAACGGACAGAAACAATTAAGCGAGTTCCGAGTCCGTCGAGGTTTTTGGTTCCCGATTTTGTTCGAGTTTCACCGGTATAGATTTCAGTCTATTGGAATATTAGCTTTGAAGCTTTGTTTGGTGTTTGTCCCTGCGGTAAAGCTTTGTTAAAAGAGCTTTTCTATATTGAATCAAAAATACAATTTGGCTTCACTAAAGGTCCGTTCTAGACTCTTCTTAATTTTTATGTTATTTTATATAGTCGAATGATGAGGTAGTTTTATTTGCTTCGATATTATTATTCTTTTGGGACTTTTGATTATATTATCGTATTTTTTTTTGTTTGTTTAAACTTATTTTATGATGAGTGTTGTGATGATCTAATGAATTATGTGGACTGTTATGGCCCATGAGATAAGATTTTACTCACTTCCATTCTAACGCTGATTTGTTCTCAAATTACTTGCTTTCTTTGCAAATAATTTGTGATGCCAATTAGGGAATGAATCTTAATTTTTTTTTAGTAAAAATATTGTTTTGATAATTATAAATAATAGATTGGAACAAATATTTTTTTAATAAAAAAACCATGGCTATGACTTTATTTTTCTTTCATATTTGTTGATCCTTTTTAATAAAGATTTCCTTCCCATTCTATTTTCTCATTTGTTTAAATCTAATTTAATTGCTGAAAGTATGTGTGTTTAGAGAAATATTTTGTTTTTCCCATGTTAATTTTAGTTCACGTTTGTTCACTGTCCATTTGTGTAGTCATAAAAATTATTGTTATGGTCAATTAGTCTTAGAAAAGAACTTAGGCCTGGGTTGTTAAAGCATTCATGTGGGCTTAGGTGAAAATATTAGGGGCTTTCGCTGTTTGATGGAAAAATAATATTCGAATATTGTAGCATGCTTTTAGCACGTATTAAAAATCAATTATCGTGATTGTGTATACGTTCACGTAACATAATTACAATTTTAATTCTTAAAATTCAAGGTATGCGTTCGCGCAACCTCAACCAAAATTTTTCTTAAATAAAATAAATAAAGTGTTATTAATTGTGGACACGTTCGCATGACATGATTTTGACGCGCCAAAAGGAAGGAGCATACGTACGCGTAACTCAATTCCTTAATTACGAATAACTCAAGTGACTTAAAAGCGGTAAAAAGATAAATGCACATAGGTCCTAAAAATGAGTAGTTAAATAATTTAAGCCAAGTAATAATC
>MU675200.1:27912-50771 GCA_026770625.1 Nicotiana glauca
TTCTGATATGGGGTCGGGCCAATTTTGAGGGTGTTTGGGCGGGAATTTGGGTGGGGCTACTGATTTATTAAGAAAACAGGCCCAAAACAGGTTGGCCCTTCTTTAATTCTTTTGAATCTTTTCCTTTCATTTTCTTTTTATTTATTTTTCTCTTGATTTTGTTCAATACAAAAATTAAAATGAACAAGGACCTGATTTTAATTCTAGAATTAAAATAATTAATTTCCAAGAATTAATTCCTAATTTTGAACAAAATAAAACCAGTTTGAGAATTAAAAGTAAAAAATGCAAAAAGAACCATTTTTGTTATTTTCTTCTTATTTTTGCAATGTTAATTAAATAGTAAATCTAAAAATATAGAATTGAGTCCTAAATGTAAAGGTGCTATATTTTATATTTTTTATGAATTATGCCAACTAAAAATTCACACAAAAATACAAACAAACACAAAAATCATGCAATTAATTCCCTAAAATTCAAATAATAAAAGAAATATCCTAATTCTAAGAATTCTATAGGAATAATTGAAGCGAGGCAAAAATCACGTGCTCACAGCTGCCCCTCTTTGCTCGGAGACACGAAGGGTTCGGCAAAGAGAAATGAGCAATCATGAGAGATTTTTGTCTGCTTGCATTCCATGAGAAGCATTTTTGAGGAAATGTCTGATCGAACCTTGCTTCAGAGGTTGCCTACATATCCTTGGCTATAAAGGAACCAGGTCAATGTAGTTCTGGAAGTTTTGGTAGCTGGGACTAACAGGAGCTGTGATTACACTGCTGTTGTTGCTGCTACTGCTTGTTGACCTTCTTATTACACCAAAAAGGAAAATCAAAGCTAAGCTAGCTATGCCTATAAACTATGAGTTACAAGATTCCTATCTATAAATCTCTTGAAGCTTGATCTTGAGTCTTAGCTGATTTTGCTGTGGACTCTGATCTGAATCTTGATGCTCGCAAACTGTAGGTGTTAGTTCCTTTCTTCATCATTTGGATCAAAGCGGGATCGGGGGAGCTTGTGGCTTCAAACAAGTTTTGAGCAGTCCACATCTCTGTTCACTTAGGCATTTTGAATTTACTTCTTTTTGTTCTTTTTTTCTTTTCTTTATCCTAGATTGAGACTCATCCCTTTGGTCATTTCGAACCCTTGTGTCCTGAGGTCAAACCTACTCAGACACCAAAACAAACAAACGAACAAAATTTTTCTGCCCCAGTTTTCACTAGAAAAATTCGTGAGTCATTTGTGACAAAATATGAACTCATTCTCTTTTTTTTTTTCATTTTCAAGAATATTATGTATCTATGACGGAACGGATTAGGCTGTGGGACCCTATTTCTAAAGGCACAACTTAGGAATTGGAGCCTTAATGTTGCCAAAAAATAAAAAGCTCGACTAAAGGATTGGAGCCCTAATGTCAGCAAAAGGTAAAAACTCAACTTAGGGATTGGAGCCCTAATGTTGGCGAAAGAAAAATTCTCAACTCAGGGGTTAGAGCCATAATGTTGGCTAAAGGAAAAAACTCTCAACTCAGGGGTTAGAGGCCTAATGTTGGCTAAAAAAGAAAAATGCTCAACTCAGGGGTTAGAGCTCTAATATTGGATAAAAGGAAAAATTCTCAACTCAGGGGCTGGAGCCCTAATGTTGGCTAAAAGAAAAAATGCTCAACTTAGGGGTTGGAGCCCTAATGTTGGCTAAAAGAAAAAACGCTCAGCTCAGGGGTTGGAGCTCTAATGCTGGCTAAAGGGAAAAAACGCTCAATTCAGGGGTTGGAGCCCTAATGTTGGCTAAAAGGGAAAATGCTCAACTCAGGGGTTGGAGCCCTAATGTTGTCTAAAAAGAAAAACGCTCAACTCAGGGCTTGGAGCCCTAATGTTGGCTAAAAGGAAAACTGCTCAACTCAGGGGTTGGAACCCTAAGGTTGGCTAAAGGAAAAACGCTCAACTCAGGGGTTGGAGCCCTAATGTTGGCTAAAAAGGAAAACGCTCAACTCAGGGGTTGGAGACCTAATGTTGGCTAAAGGAAAAACGCTCAACTCAGGGGTTGGAGCCCTAATGTTGGCTAAAGGAAAAATGCTCAACTCAGGGGTTGGAGCCCTAATGTTGGCTAAAAGGGAAAACGCTCAACTCAGGGGTTGGAGCCCTAATGTCGGCTAAAGGAAAAACGTTCAACTCAGGGGTTGGAGCCCTAATGTTGGCTAAAAGAGAAAACACTCAACTCAGGGGTTGGAGCCCTAATGTTGGCTAAAAGGGAAAACGCTCAACTCAGGGGTTGGAGCCCTAATGTTGGCTAAAAGGGAAAACGCTCAACTCAGGGGTTGGAGCCCTAATGTTGGCTAAGAAAGTACCAGGTTGATGTTGGGAATTCTAGACTATCCTTTTTTGGGGATTTTATTCTTTTGTTATGTCTCTTTTTTTTTTCTTTATTTTCTGATAAGATGCGGGAAAGAGCTTGGAGGAAACTTCCCTTTTGCATTGATTATTTGCTGCAAAGCTATTTCAGCACTTGTGCATTTCTTTTCTGTTGGCTGCACCCACTTTTTGTGCGGTCTCCTAGATTGCACATGTTTCAATTTTCAAACAAAAATAATTGTCAGCTTGGAACGGTGGTTGGTTTTGTGGCCTTCATTGCTTGATCCCGGCCTAGCTTCTGTCGAGGACCTCTGCTGCTTACTGGTCTTAAGGATTACTCTCCCTTTCAAACCGGAGGACTCAACTTTCAGGATTTCAAGATCACTTGCCCATGTGGGGCTCGACCTTTCACTTTATTTTACTCTTAGAACCTTTGTCCTTGACTTTCTTTCCTTTTAATGTCCTTGCTTTGAAAGCATCAACAGTCATGGCCAGTTGGGATTGGCTTGATGTACCCGCTGAGGCTAGGTATTTTCCGTTAGTTTTTGCCAGGCAAAGCCCTGTAAAACTAGTCTTGCCACCTTTTATTTGTAATAGTTTCGGAATCAGAGCTAGACCGAAAGGGATTCAAGAAAAAGTACAAGAGGCAAGAAGATGAGTCAAAAGAGAGGCATCCCTTTCGGGGGAAAAGAAGGACTTATCTGGGTGCGCATACAGGCTTCAAATAGACATGACATGCTTCTTGGACTAGATGTCTGATCCGCACAAACTTTCCAGCTTCTCGTAAACTCATTGATCTGCATTTCAAGACTAGGGAACCTTACCAGGATTCTTTTAGTGGTGAGATGTCTTCTTTTCGACCGACAGGGCCTTTTGCGGGTTTTCACCAATCGACCTCTCTTATTTCTCTTCTCACCGTCGCCCGATAGCGCTCTTTACGAGTTTTCACTAAGCGAACTCTCTCATTTTTAATTTCTCTACTCACCGTCGCATTATGGTGCCCGTAGGTTTTCACCGATAAGACTCTCTCATTTTATTTCTCTCAATTTGAATTGCATCAGATTCCAACAATGATATTTTTCACTTCCCACGCCTTTGCCAATTAATCGGAAGGACTTGGACAAGGTTTTCGTGTAAAAAGAATCTTGGACAGAATTACAACTTTGGAACCATTTTGGCGGGCTCATCGACGTAGTTAAAAAAACATTTGTTTTTGTTGTTTTTGTTTTTGTTTTGTTTTGGTTTTTGTTTTTGTTTTTCTTTCTTTCTTTCTTTTTTTCTTTTCAGCATTTTTCTTTCTTTTTTTTTGTTTTTCTTTTCGATAGTACTTCCGGGTTCCAAAGAGGGTAGCCAAGGAAGAGTAACCGACTCAAATGGGTTTGCAAAGGGTTGATAGTGTTTGGATAGCAGGAAGGAAAGCCCTCATCATCTCAATTGTACAAAAACCATCACCGCAGCAAGCCTAAACATAGTACCTTTTTACTGCGTCTGCATTGGCTGCTTCTTCAGGATCATTTCGTTCGATGTCTCCCAAATACAATGCTCCTCTCGGCAATATCTTTCAGATGATGTATGGACCTTTCCAATTAGGATCAAATTTTCCTTTTGCTTCCTGATGATGAGGGAGAATGCGTCTTAACACGAGTTGTCCCACTTCAAAATTCCTGGGACGTACTTTCTTGTTATAGGCGCGGGCATTCTTTGTTGGTACAACTGCCCATGACAAACCGCAGCCATTCATTTTTCATCAATTAAAGACAACTGTTCCAGCCAAGTCTTGACCCACTCACTATCCTCAATTTTTGCTTTAACGATTATCCGGAGCGAAGGTATTTCTACCTCTGCGGGTATAACAGCCTCAGTTCCATAAACCAACAAGTATGGGGTAGCTCCTACCGATGTGCGAACTGTGGTGCGATATCCAAGCAATGCAAAAGGCAGCTTTTCATGCCATTATCTGGAGCTTTGAATCATCTTTCTTAGAATCTTCTTGATGTTCTTGTTTGCAGCTTCGATGACACCATTGGCTTTGGGCCGGTAGGGAGTGGAGTTTCTATGTGTTATTTTGAATTGTTCGTATACTTCTTCCATCAAATGACTATTCAGGTTGGCAGCATTTTGTCTTTGATGATAGTTGCAGGAATGCCAAAGCGACAAATAAGATTAGAATGCACAAAATCCACCACAGCTTTCTTGGTGACTGATTTGAGAGTGATAGATTCCACCTACTTCGTGAAATAGTCAATAGCAACCAATATGAATCTATGTCCGTTTGAGGCCTTTGGCTCGATCGGCCCAATGACGTCCATGCCCCAGGCAACAAATAGCCAAGGTGCTGACATGGGATGCAATTCTATTGGGGGTGCATGAATCAAATCACCGTGCACCTGACACTGATGGCATTTCCGGACAAACCTGAAGCAATCCTTTTCCATGGTTAGCCAGTAATACCCTGCCCGAAGGATTTTCTTAGCCAGAACATACCCATTCATATGATGTTCGCATGCTCCCGCATGGACTTCATGCATAATTCTTCCAACTTTCTCAGTGTCGACACATCTTAACAAGTTGAGATCTGGGGTCCTTTTGACAAGACAACACCACTCAAGAAGAAACCACTCGCATGCCGTCTGATAGTTCTCTTTTGTTCTCCAGTAGCTTGCTCAGGGTATTCTTGTGTTTTCAAAAACCTTTTAATGTCGTGATACCATGGCTGGACGGTTGGCTCTGCTTCAATCGTGTTACAATAACCATACCTTTCCTTGATTTGAATCTCCAGAGGATCAATATAGGCACTGCCTGGGTAAGGCAACATCGAAGCTAGAGCGGCGAGTGCATCGACTAGTTCATTGTGACATCGAGGGATGTACCTGAATTCTATCGACTTGAACCATTTGCTGAGATCTTCCACATGTTGCCGATAGGGAATGAGCTTAACATCTCAAGTCTCCCACTCTCCCTGGGCTTGCCGGATAATCAAATCAGAATCCCCCATGATCAATAACTCTTCAACATCTTGGTCAGTCGCCATATTCATGCCCATGATGCAGGCTTCATACTCAGCGCTATTGTTCGTGCAGAAGAACTGAAGCCTGGCTGTATCCGGGTAGTGTTGACTAGTAGGTGAGATCAAGATTGCCCCAATTCCTACACCTTTAGCGTTTACCGCTCCATCAAAGAACGTTTTCCAAGCATGGGTATCTTCAGATATTGCTTCTATTGAATTTACCTCTTCATCTGGGAAGTAAGTGCTCAACGGTTGGTTTTCCTCGTCAACTGGGTTTTCAGCCAAATGAACTGCCAACGCCTGGGCTTTCATCGCCGTGCGAGTGACATAAACCATGTCAAACTCAGTGAGTAGAATCTGCCACTTTGCTAATCTCCCCGTGGGCATCGGTGTCTGGAGTATGTACTTCAAAGGATCCAACCTGGTTATGAGGTAGGTGGTGTAGGCTTGCAGATAATGTCTTAGCTTCTGAGCGACCCAAGTCAAGGCACAGCAGGTTCTCTCCAACAGAGTATATTTAGCTTCATAACTGGTGAATTTCTTACTTAAGTAGTAGATCGCCTGTTCTTTCTTCCCAGTTACATCGTGTTTCCCGAGGACACATGCAAAAGAATTTTCTAAGACCATCAGATACATGAAAAGAGATCTCCCTGGCTCCGGTGGGACCAAGACTAGCAGATTCGACAGATATTCTTTGATCTTGTTGAAGGCTTCTTGACATTCAACTGTCCACTTGACTGCTGCATCTTTCTTCAATAACTTGAATATGGGCTCACACGTGGAAGTCAGTTGAGCAATGAACCGGCTGATATAGTTTAATCTTCCCAACAAGCTCATCACATCCTTCTTAGTTCTCGGAGGAGGCAAATCCCGGATAGAATTTATCTTTGTTGGGTCTAACTCGATACCTCTCCCGCTGACTATAAAACCCAGAAGTTTGCCCAACGGTACTCCAAATGCACATTTAGCCGGGTTCAGCTTCAGATCATACTTGTGCAACCGCTCGAAGGACTTTCTCAAATCTCGAACGTGATCATCCTGAGTTCGGGACTTGATGATTACGTCGTCCATATACACCTCTATTTCCTGATGCATCATATCATGGAAGATGGTGGTCATGGCCCTCATATAGGTCGCTCCAGCATTCTTCAGAACAAATGACATAACCCAGTAACAGTATGTACCCCAGGGTGTGGTGAAGGCTATTTTCTCCGCGTCTTCTTCATCCATCAACACATGGTGATATCCTGCGTAGCAATCCATGAAAGACTGTATCTCATGCTTGGCGCAGTTATCAACAAGGATGTGGATGTTGGGCAAAGGGAAATTGTCTTTGGGACTTTCCCTATTCAAATCTCTTTAATCTACACACACCCTGGTTTTCCCATCTTTCTTTGGAACTGGGACTACATTAGCCAACCATGTAGTGTACTGAACTACTCGTGTTACCCCCGCTTTCAATTGTTTCGTAATTTCTTCTTCGATCTTATCACTGATATCAGTTTTAAATTTTCTTTGCTTTTGCTGGACCAGAGGGCAATCAGGGTAAGTTGGCAACTTATGCACCACTAGATCAACACTCAACCCTGGCATGTCGTCATACGACCAAGCAAACACATCTTTAAACTCAAACAGGAGTTGTATTATTGCATCTCAAGTTTTCTTATATGTGTGAATGCTTATTTTGGTTTCTCAGATTTCCTCAGAAGTTCTCAAGTTAACCGGCTCAGTATCATTCAAATTTGGCTTAGGTTTATTCTCAAATTGTTCCAGTTCTTGATTTATTTCCCTAAAAGCCTATTCTTCATCATATTCAGGTTCTTGGTTCATTATTTCACAATTAGAAAATGTGTTTGGATCTGGGCATGAAGTCCGTAAGCATGTCATATTATTTAAAGCCGCATTATTATAACTGAAAAGAAGAAATAAAAGAGAAAAATAAAGAAAATTAGAATGAATAAAAAGAAAAACGAATGATGAAATATTGATTTCATTTCTTGGAATTGGGAAGATAACAGGGTTTACATTGGGAAATTTAAAGACAAGAAACTAAAAGAAACATCCGAGTTACACTCTGGAATAACTCGGGAAGGAAAAAAAGTAGCAGGACAGGTCTACCGGGACTCCCGCCTGATCGGAAATGGCATAGCCTTCCAATTTTGAAGCTTAGTGCTTGGACCCATGTGTAACACCTCAACGGTACTAGTGCCCTCTCCCGGCTGAACCATGTGGGTTTCGTAAAGTTCTCATTGCCCCACATATTTCCTCAATTTCTTCAGCCGTGAAAACCTCATCATCTTCCTCTTCACTGTACTTCAGTTTGACAAAGGTTTCATACAAATGTGGCAGTGGTTATGGAAAAACCCATCCTTCCTTCTTTCTTTCATTTGCCCACTTTACATCATCTGGGGTAGGGTAGAAACCTATCTCGAAGAACTTTTCGGTCGTAGGCAGAGTCACCAGCACAGATATTCATTGCAGAGATTTTCCAAGTCCCTTTCTGGCTTGAAACCATGTCTGGTCATTTCCTTGGCCACCATAATCGAGGTATTGGATAGAAAGGGTTGAGGGCAAGGATTTCCTTCTTCATGATGATCCGCCACCACAACTTCGAACGCTTGGTAGACTATGTGTTCACTACCTTCCCTCACTTCTAGGCATGGGATAGATGGGTCCCGATAGATCGACTGTTCATCTTCTCCATGAACCACAATTTCCTGATCCTCATATTCAAATTTTACTATCTGGTGGAGGGTAGAAGGTACATCTCTAGTGGAATGGATCCAAGGTCTTCCAAGGAGAAAGTTATAAGACGTATCCATGTTCAGCACTTGGAAAGTCACCTCGAAGTCCACCGGTCCAATAGTCAAGATTAGGTCAATTTCCCCGGTAGTATCTCTTTTGATGCCGTCAAAGGCTCTCACACAGACATTGTTGGGATGAATCCTTCCAGTCCCAATTTCCATACGTTGTAGTGTGGAGAGTGGGAAAATGTCTACCCCTGAACTTCCGTCCACCATGACCCGCTTTACATAATATCCTTCACATTTAACGGTTAAGTGAAAGTCTTTGTTGTGAGCAGCTCCTTCTGGAGGAAAGTCACTTTTGTTGAATGAGATTTGATTGACAGCAAAGAAACTTTCCGCCATTCTTTCAAGTTGTTCCACCGAGGTTTCAACTGGCACGTAGGCTTCATTCAGAGTTTTCATTAACTCCTTTTGATGCTTAGGGGATTTCATCAGCAATGACAGCAAGGACACTTGTTCGGGACATTTTCGCAACTGATCGACCACCTTATAGTCGGCCATCTTCATCTTCTGAAAGAAGGCTTCTGCTTCTTCAGCACTCACAGGTTTCTTAGGCAGGAAATGCCTTCTGGTGGCATTGCTTACTTCTTCGATGTTTGAATATTTTTCAATAGGGGTATTTTCTGGAAGCTCTCCCAAGATCTCTTTTCCTTTATACGTAACCACTGTCTGATGATAATTCCAAGGCACTGTAGTAGGGTTCATCATAAGTTTCTGTGACACGCGTCCAATAATGTCACGACCCGGATTTATTCCACTATCGGGCATCGTGATGGCGCCTACTAACGGAGCTAGGCCAACCAAACATTACACATCTTCTATCAACATCACTAATAAAATACTATCAACAATTAAATAAATGGGGAAGACTTTTAAGTTTAACCAAATAAAATAACAATGCGGAAGTTTGAAACATATCACTACCCAAAAACTGGTGTCACTAGCTCACGAACTGCTAAGAGTACTACACATAACTGTCCGAAAGAAATATAAAACTATTTGTCTCGAAGACATGAGATAACAGACTGAAAGTAAAGGTAGAAGAGACAACGAGTACTGCGGATGCCTGCAAGGCTACCTCGGTGTCTCGTTGGTCGAAGTACCAACACTCGCACAACTGCTACTGTTGCTGTCCGAAACCTGTATCTGCGCAAAAAGTGCGCAGAGTGTAGCATCAGCAAAACCGACCCCATGTGCTGGTAAGTGCCTGCCCTATCCCGGCGAAGTAGTGATAAGACTAGGACCAGACACTCACATAAACCTGTTCAGTTCAAAATATATATATATGTACAACAAAAGGAAACGAAGTACCGAACTAAATAGTAAGAAGGGAGGGAAACATATTATGGGGAGCACAAACCGAATATAAAAGCTATCAGTGTAATTAAGAAACAGGGCACATCAATAACTATCAAAGAATAAGAAATTCAACAGTTGCACGGCATCAACCTTCGTGCTTTTACTCTCATCCTCACCCAATGAAATCAAATAGAATGCACGGCATCACCCTTCGTGCTTTCCCTCACATAACTCTCATATCATGGCACGGAATGACCCTTCGTGCAAATATAATCAACAATGGCACAGAATGTTCCTTCGTGCATAAATAGTTAAAACATGGCACAGAATGACCCTTCATGCAAATATAGTTAAAACATGGCACGGAATGACCCTTCGTGCAAATATAGTTAAAACATGGCACGGAATGACCCTTCGTGCAAATATAGTTAAAACATGGCACGGAATGACCCTTCGTGCAAATGTAATTAAAAATGGCACAGAATGACCCTTCGTGCAAATATAATTAAAAATGGCACGGAATGACCCTTTGTGCATTATTACTCATCCTCACCCAAACAACAATCACAACCAAACGGGCGAGAGAAATGAACAATAATAAGAAAATGCCCCGGCAAGGGAATAACACAATTAGCAACTGAGTCCCGGCAAGGGAAATAACACAATTAACAACTGAGTCCCGGCAAGGGAAATAACATAATTAACAACTGAGTCCCGGCAAGGGAATAACACAATTAACAACTGAGTCCCGGCAAGGGAACAATATCAATAACTTTCACATCTCGGCAAGGGAAATATTTAATATATTCAACTATCCCGGCAAGGGATCATTCCCAACTCTTTTCAATACTTTTATCTCTTACTCAATAGTATTTATCATTCGAGCCAACGCTCCAAAGTATTAATATTTCATAATCATCCTCAAATAATTTAGCTTAGGAGAGTTCCAAATTATCTCACAAACATGTACAAACAAAGACCCACGGTCATGCTAGACTCCAATGTATAGACACTCGTCACCACGCCTATACACCGCACTCGATCATTTAGCAAATAGCAATTTATTATACTCTAATCCTATTCCCTCAAGCTAGTATAGATCAAACACTTACCTCGAAGGTCCACGGCCAACTCAATCCTCAAGCAATGTCTTTCCTTTCGAATTTGGATCCAATTCGATCGTATCTATACACAATTGATTTAATATCATCAATAATACTCAACAATCCAACCCAAAGACCTAAATATAATATTTCTAACATTCTGTCCAAAATTTGCAAAATCGACCCCGGGCCCGCTTGGTCAACACCCGAGGTTCGAACCAAATAAATTCACCCATACTCCTGCGAGTGCAAATATATAATTTGTTCTTAAATCCGACCCCAAAACGAGGTCCAAATCGCTATTTCTTTGAAAACCCTAACTCTATCCAATGCTCTAATTTTCTACCTATTTTCTCATGTTTAGGCCTAAGAATTTGATTTATGTTGATGAAATAACGAGGAAACGATGTTAAGAAAACTTACCTAAAGAGTTATGGAGGAAAGGAAGCTTGGAACTCGTCAATGGAGGGTTTGAGAGAGAGATTCGTGTCAGAAAAGTGTAAAAATCCCGAAGTGGGTCTGTTTTTATGACTTAAAATCGCTGGAGGAATTTTGTACTATGCGTTAGCGTCACCTGGGATGCGTTCTCGTTGAAGGAAGTCTGGGGCTATCGCGTTCGCGGTCGGTACTACACGAACACGAAGAAGGAAGGCAGGGGGGGCCTGGGTCTGGCCTATGCGAACGCGTGAGGAGACACACGAACGCGATGAAGGAAGCATCAAAGCTTCGCGATCGTGGTCCCCTACATGCGAACGCGAAGAAGGAAAAAGGGGCAAAGCTATGCGAACACGGGCGAGCTTGTGCGAACGCGAGGAAGGATTTCACTGTGTAAAAATTTCAGAAAATCTGTTATGTTTCTAAGTTTAAAACATCCCGAACCACCCCTGAAATCACTCCCAAGCCCTCGGGGATCCCAACCAAACACACACACACTAACTCAATAACATCCTAGGAACTTGCTCGAGCGATCAAATCGCTAAAATAACATCGAATTCAATGAATCAAACCTCAAAACTCATAAATTTCATTTCAAAGTTCAAAAGTTCCAAATTTTTCCATTTTTAGTCCGAAACACGTCAAACGACGTCCGTTTTCAACCAAACATTACAGGAAGCGCTTAACTAATATTTATGACCTGTACCGGGCGTCGGAACCAAAATACGAGCCTAGTACCTATATTTTCTAACTGATTTATATTTTTATTTTTCCTTAATAATTTCAGAAAATAATTTAACAGAAAAATTCTTTTACTCAGGTTCTAGACCTCGGAATTCGACTCCGGGCACATGCCCGAGTCCCATATTTTTCTACGGACCTTGCGGGACCGTCCAATATCGGGTCCGGGTCCATTTACCAAAAATATTAACCAAAGTCAACTATAATCATATTAATATCAAAAATCTTCAAATTTTTCACTGATTCCACATATTTCAACATAAAAGCTTTCCGACTACACGCCTGGATTGCGCACGCAAATTGAGGTAATAGAAAATGAGGTTTTCAAGGCCTCAGAAGCACGGAACAGATAAGGAAAATAGGTGATGACCCTTTGGGTCGTCACAAATAACCACTGGCTCACTCAGCCGAGGTGGTTTAATTGTCCCCCGCACCACATAGGCTTGCTTGGGTACATACACTTGTGTTCTCTTTTTCAATTACAATTTCTTTGGAGGGCTCACGATCAGCTGTTTTTCTTGACGGCCTCGTGGGACATAGAGAATTCCATCTTTGGGAGGTATCGCCTCTATTCTGGTTTCAGCTTTCTTTTCTGGTTCTGTCTTGGTGACTTTGTTTTTATTCTCCCCTTTATCTTGCTTCGGGGCAACCTTTGGCTTTTTTTCTGCATCAATAATAGCAATTATAGACTTTAATGCCAGATCGAACTCTTTATCCTCACAGATCATCCCAATCACAGGCCCATTATTATGGACTGACAATGGATTGTTAGTTACATTTGGGACCTCCTCGTCCCTCAGCACTATCCTTCCCTTCTCTATTAATTTCTCTACCGCTCATTTCAGAATCCAACAGTCTTTTGTATCATTGCCTTCTTCCCCTGAATGATAAGCGCACCTGACACCGGCTCTGAAGGCGGGTGATGCTGGGTTATGCCTCGTTTGGGGAACCAGCTGCAGTAGACCCATTTGGACAAGTTTCGGGAATAGATTAGCTTAAGATTCACCAATTGGGGTAAAATGTTGTCTTCAGGGTGGCTCCCGGGGAGCAAAATTATTCTGCGGAGGACGAGGATTATAATTGTTCTGGTGGGGAGGCTGATTTCTTGGGAATGGGGCTTGATTTCTATTGGCATGTGGCTGCGACCGAGCAAAGGGTTGAGCATTCATGACCGCATAAGGTGGAGGAGAATAAGCTATGTCATGATGAGGGTAGTAATGTTGAGGGGTTCTTTCAGAAAACATGGGTCTGGGAGCACGGTGTCTTCTTGCCCCTGATGATACCATAGACGTTTCGTCTTTCTTCTTACCTTAGCCATTCCTCCAGACACACCTTGAATGACTTGGGAGGTTGCTCTAATGGTTGACTGGCTCAAGATTCTACCCGTTTTTAGACCATTCTCCACCATTTCACCGATTTTAATTGCCTCTGCGAAAGGTTTGCCCGTAGCTGACATCATGTTCTGCAAGTAATCGGCTTCCTGGGCCTGAAGAAATACGGTGACCATTTCCACTTCATCCATTGGATGTTTTACCCTCGATGCTTGCTAGCACCACTTAGTCGCATATTCCCGAAAACTTTCTGAGGATTTATTCTTTAGATTCACCAAGGAGTTCCTGTCTGGCGCAATGTCTATGTTGTACTGAAATTGTCGAACAAAATCTCTGGCAAGATAATCCCAAATGTGCCACCGAGATATGTCCTGATCCATATACCATTCTGAGGCTATGCCTACCAAGCTTTCTCCAAAGTAAGCCATTAACAACTCCTTTTTTCCGCCAGCCCCACGCAATTGGTTGCAATACTTTTTAAGATGAGCAATAGGGTCTCCATGCTCGTCATATTTCTCAAACTTCGTTTTGAATCCCATGGGTAGGTGCACGTGAGGTAACATGCACAGATCAGTATAGGCAACACTTTTTTGCCCGCTTAAACCTTGCATATTTTTTAGGGTCTGCTCTAAACTCCTTATCCTTTTTGCCATCTCATCCTGTTCAGGAGCTTTAGGAGTTTTATCTTGTCCGGGTGTGGACTTAAACGGGGGTGGCTGAGAGTAAGTTTATGTGGGATATTGAGGAGGATCCGCTTGAAAAATAGGATTTTGGAAAGTGAAGGCCGAGGGATAAAAAGCGGGCCTAGGTAGCGAAGGCTGTGTGGTGGCGGAGCATGGTGGAGTGGTGAAAATATTGGGGGCTACTCCTGATGTGAACACCTGGGGGCATACCTCAGAAGGTGTTCCTACAAAGTGAGCAGACATGGTAGGTTGTCCCAATGGGGTATTCGGATGACTGATAGGGATGTTAGAAGTACCCCTGGATCTAGGGAACAATTCAGGAAAGCCAGGGATAACACTTGGAGGCTCCCTTCCGTTAGTCCATGCATCCCACATCTCCATAACTTGGAGACATAATATCCGATTTTCTTCAGCTTTGGCAGACTCGGAGGTCGGGATCCCTGAGATGGGGTTGTCTTCGGTGATGAGAACTGGTGGCAAAGTCATTTCAGACGAAATTTCTACACTTCCTTTTGATCTGGTAAAATACCGATGCGATGCCAGTTTACCATTTCTAAAAACCTAAGCTAGAAATTGACAGCAACAAACGGTTAGTTTGAGACAAGTAACAGATAGGTAATCGCACATTGGGGTGTGATGCACCTATACAGTTAAATGAGTGTCTACATGTTTGCAGCGGTTGTATGCGTCATCTCGGCTTTTCTTGTTCTTTCCTATTTTCCTTTTTTGATTTATTTTTTCCTTGCATTTTCTTTGCTTTTTATGGTTTTTCTCTCATTTTCTCATTTTCTCCCTCTTTTCTTTTCTTTCATTCTCGGTTTTCTTATTTTCTCTCTTTTTGTGTTTCTTTTCCACTCTTGTTTTTCCTTTTATTTTCTTCACTCCTTTTTTTTTCTTTTTTGTTGGGGTTACGGTCAAATCTTATAGAGATTGCCTACGTATCATGACCACGCATGAATCAGACCAAGCGTAGTTCTTGCAAATAAATGCAAAAATAAGGAAATAATTTTTGGGATTTTTTTTAAAAATTTTTCATTAATAAAACATTTGATTACAAAGATACTAAACTATTTGTTTTTCTGGAAAAGGAAAACTACAAAGTAGACTCAAAGTGACAAAATACAGACTCGATAACTAAGAATACATTTTAGCTTCAAATACTGGGGCCCGCGGGGCGTCATTCGGCATCGCCGTGGGCCTACGTGCAAGACCCCCTTGTAATTGCTCCAAATCATTCATAACTTGACGAACCAAAATCATCACCATAGCAAAGAAGTTAGTGTGAATCATTCTTTCGCCTGCTTGACACTTCATGACGATATAATCCGCAATGGCTCTAATTCTTTCTCTAATCCTGCCCTTTTCCTGAAGTAGCCGACTTATTTGCTGGTTGCGGGCCTCTAGCACCTGGGAGTCATGGAGATGATAGTCTTGTAACTGCTGAATTTCTTTCTCCATTTTAGCCATTAGCCTATAGCAATGTTCCCTCTCAACTTGGAAGTCTTTGGCCCGCTGGGCTGCCTCGTCTTCAAGGGTATTCATTTTTTTTTCTAGATTAGCAATAGTTCCCTCATAATTTCTTTTCATTTGTTGAACAAATTGGGCTCGTTACTTTGTCTTCTTCGCCCACTATGCCCGCAGTTTTGTTATATTCCCTTCAGATTTCTCCAAATCTTCTTGGCACCCTAAGACTTGCTTTTTCAGCCCGCTTATCAACCTTTCATCGGCCCGGCTTCTTTCTTGGTTGTTAGCAGCTATTTTTATTTGTCTGATATGAGCCTTAAGAGCCTCATTTTCTTGGGTCAATTTCTTCTTGTCAACTTCATTGGTTGCGACTTGCAAACTATTTTCAAACTGAAGATCCCGAACATGCTTTTCCAATGCTCCTATTAGGGCCCTATATTTATTCTCTTTGGCTAACCAATCCCATTTCACCTGGACCCCGTTAGTAAATTGTTGGACATGTGGCCTCTTCGCGGGTCTCTCAGGAATATGGAATCTTTTGCCAAACTAAATCAAATATTTAGGGTCCACTTCGCCTTTAGCCTGATCCCGCACTATGGTTTTAGGTTCAAGATACCTACATTCATTCCATATCTGGTGGATTTTTCCCTCTGGAAATACAGCTTTCCGGCCTAGTTCGATGACTTGTTTGATCAGGTCTTCATCACCGTGGACGGGTTGAAATCTTCCCAATTGGCACAGAACCATGTAGGGAGCATGGGGTTGGATACTCCGAATGCCCATCAAGAGAATATAAGGCACTTCAGCTGATGTGTATACTGCCTCAGTAATGGAGAGCCATCCGAAAGCCCACTCAATTTTGTTTGCGTCAAAGATCTCAAACATGATAGCCAAGCCTCGGTACCCTTAGAAAATTCAATACCTGTTACTCGGGTTTTAAATTCGTCAATACAACTCAACTCGGTGAAACCATAATTCATGTACCCAGTCCGGTGACAGAGATGCTCTTGTATCTATAAATGAAGGAACAAATTGCAACCCTGAAAGAATTTACCCCCTTCTCGGCATTTGGTCAAAGCTCGATACATTTCAGCCACAATCAGGGGAACCACCATGCTGTTGGTTTTCTTTATCGCCACATCTAGCATTCCTGCGAGGCTGATATCTATGTGACTATATTTTCGGGGACAGATCACGACTCCCAAGAAAGCTACCATGAAAGCTAATCCTCGCCGTGCCTCCCACTTATCTTTGTTTCCAGCGTGTATTAAACCAGTGTTGGGCTCCTCAAAACCTCGCGGGTTACCATATCGGTGGCACAAGAAGTGGAGTGTGCAATACCCCTCTGATATATTCTTATCCTGAACATCCGGCTGATACTCAATAAGTCCAGAAATCTGTGGAGGGTTACCGGTCTCGGTGCCAATGGATATCGACCCCTGAGGTTTCCATTAAGGCCTGCATACCCTACAACCTCCTCTAATATCGGTGTAAGATCGAAGTCCGAGAACCTGAACACATTACGAGTTGGGTCCCAAAAAGGTATCAATGCTTCAATAATATCCGACCTTGGCTTAATGTTCAACAATCCGACAAGGCCACCCAAAATCTTTTTCATCGTTTCTCTGATATCCTTTCCTAGGTCATTCCACTACATGTGGTGCTTCAAAGGGATCTCACTCAGGAGTGAGAAGGATTCAATGTCAATTGTACTCATCCTGCATATTTATTTAAAGTGATTTAAGGGTTTATTTTGACCCAAAGAAAAAGTGGCTATTTTCAAAAAATTTATTTAAGAAAAACAAAGACATGGTTTTGCAGATACGGCCTTTCAGCACTTCCGGGAGGAAGATTTTAAGGCTGTGCCCGCTAACCATTTAAAAATGACTCAGGGTAGCTGTTCTTGCAAAAACAGCATTCCTGCGCCCTTTTGGGGACATTCAGCTTATTTTATCAAGAATGGCACCACCCAATTTATTTGTGACAAAAAAAAAAAAAATTTGTTGTTTTTTTTGTTGCTATTTTTGCAAAAGGGAAGTTGGACCCAATGAGGGTTGCCTACGTATCTCACATTTGGTGAGAATCAAACTGGCGTAGTTCGGGCATATTAGTCAAAACCAACTATTTAAATAAAACAAAATCTTTTTCTTTTTCTTTTTCTCAAAAATACAGCAGAGTTTCAGTAATATTTGGATATTGGTTTTTCAAAACAAGTGGTTACCCTCACTTAACCCTAACACTGCTATTTTCCTTCAAATCTATCCCATTATTTACAAGCCAGTCAACATGCAAAGTTGAGCAAATAAATGCACAAATATCACATAAGATGAATCGGGATGGTCTTTTCATTTCAGGTCACCTGTCCTAGATGGACCCAACCCCTGTGTTGAGTCCCCGAAGTCAAATGCACATGATGCAAACAAACGTTCCTACTAGGGATCCGGCATGAGGCTTTGTTATACTAGGTTTAAGCCCTGGGTTTATTGTTTTAGACCTGGCTTACTCTGACGGACAACTCGAGCCGTATGGGGGCAGCGTACTGGGGATACAAAAGCTCCGCCGGCTTAGCAACTTATCCGAACCTCGTTCTAAATGGGATAAGACTCTAAACAGAAGAGAAGTCACACGAAGTGCACCCTTCTCCATGATGTAGAAGGCTCAAAGAGAGGAAGGGTTTCGAAGCAGTTTATATATACAATTCACCAAATATCAAAGCGGTAAAGCATTTAGCACATTTAGCATGAAACATGTAGGAAAATCAGATAAATCCAAGTATAACAGTTATTCTAAGCTCGAATTCCTGAATCCTGAATCGATATTCTGGGTTCGTTTCACCAGCAGAGTCGCCAGAGCTTTTACACCTCCTTTTTTCCACACTTACCCCGATAGATAGTGTATGAGGGAGTTTTTTCACTTTAAGTGACATTATTCGAAATGAGATTATTTATTCAATTTAGAGTCGCCACTTGGGATAGGTTTGGCGTTTGGTGTCCCAAGTAACCGGTTTATCTTGAATCCCAAATCGAGGAAATTTCGACTTCCTGAAGGGAGTCTGCGAACTAGAAATTCTGAATAAGGGATTCTGTTGACCCGGGGGAAGGTGTTAGGCACCCCCGGATCCCGTGGTTCTAGCACGGTCTCTTAAACTATTATAAATGGCTTGATATCTGATTTTAATACATGTCATCCTATAGTGCAATTTTAAAATTATTTACCGCTTCTAATTAATTTTAAGGAGATTGAATGTCGTTTAAAACGTATTTTTGGATCACGTCACATGAAATGCACCCGGATCCGAAACACATTTTATTCAACATTTTAGAATTTGGATCTGGGTCACATGAAATGCGCACCCGAGTTTAGGAAGGTAAAATTATTTAAGGAACGCGCCTAAAGTGACTAACGTGTTATTAACTTTGCGTGAGGCCATGAAAATTCGCTAAATGGCATGTCCCGAGTTCTAGACATATTTATAGAAGTCATTAAAGAGGGCCACGCAATTTAAGAATTTTGTTCGGTGCGGCGCACCTCAAATTATTTTAAGGATATCCTAGGATAATCTATTATTTTCTATTAATGATTGTCTCTAAAACAACTTAATTAATATTATTATTTAAGTCATTATAGGTTTTGGCATCAAGATCAGGTCCAAATTTAAATAAGGGGACCTCCATTACTAAAAATTCCCTCAGTTCAAATTTACTACCTAACTTGAAAGGCTAAAGTTTGAACCTTATTATTTCTGAACTGGGCTCAGGGACGGAATTGGATAACTAAATCCCCTTCACGGAGTTATCCAAAATTTAGGCCTCATGAGGAGCCCAATCCGAACGCACCCAATGGGGGCCGTACTTTGAACCCAATTTTGAGGGCCTTGGCTAACAAATGCCACTGACTAAACAAGGCCAACTTGTTAGGACCTGAAATTTGGCCCATTTAAATTATTTGAATGGCCTGTTCTAATTAAATAATACTCAAGGCCAATTTGAATTACATTTAAAAGAATTGGGCCGATAAAAAATGAACTACTGATAAACAGCAAATAATAGAAATTCAATTGCTCATAATCTATGTTTAAACTTATTAAAACTATGAAAAAGCACTAAATCGTCAAGGAAAACTAGAACTGTTCATTATCCAGCCTTAGAACATTTTTAAACAACTCAAAATGATTAACGGTATATGATCAGATTAACTTTTAAAACAAAGGACACTGTCAACCAGACTTGCATCAATTTTGATGGCCAGGGTATCTATTTACACAAACAAGCTTGTAATCAATTTTTAAGTTCTAACAACATTCAGGCTATGGATCTAAACTAACATTTGAAACAGCATGATGGAACCCTAATAGTTCTCAACTAAAATAAGCACCCTTGTAAATCTATTATGGAGGATTTTCATGATTCATAACCAACAATAACTCAAACATTATGGCCTAAATGAATTGATATACGACTAATAAATTTTAATACTAATACTAGATGATCAATAGGATCTAAATATCATAGTCCATAGTCCATGCTTGATTACAACAAGAGAATCTGACTACTCAAATGAAATTCAACTACGCTATTCTATGAGCAAATGCAGTAAAAATGTGAGCAGTAGGTAAAGCTAGATGGCAATAGAACTTCATTTCACTCTTAAATCAAGCAATACATCGCCAAAGTGCAGGATTTGTACCTAGAAATTGAAGCAAAGTATGATGAAATAAAAGTCAGCTAGCAGCAATAACTTTAGCACAAAACAACAATCCCAAATCCAAAATCCCAGGAAAATAAGAAAAAATTCAATAGCATTCCAGATTAAGCTTCAATCAACCAAAACCCCGCTGAATTTTGAAAACCTAAGTTGAGGAACCAATGCAATCGCACAGAAACAGATCTGGACCTTCTTTTTTTTAATTTTTCAGTGATTGTTTTTTGCAGTAATTTCGAACCTGAATTTGAATTTTAATTTACCTAAGCTCTAAGATTTGAATTTTTGAGTTTTTTCAGATCTGAAGACCTTCTAAAACCTCTAACTTTCTCAGAGTTTTCCTTCTTAAAACTTTTCAGATTTCTAAACCTTCAAAACTTTTGAATTTCTTCTGGTTTGTAGACTTCTTAACTTTAAAACTTGGCTTGTAAGGTAAGGGGCATGCTTTTTGTAGGCTAAACTAGGGCAGCACCAGATTTTTATTTTTACACCCTAAGCCCCTCTTTTATTTTTAGATTTTAGCTATTTAGTCCTTTAGTTATTGGCTTGTTGCCCAAATTACTACTCTTAAGTTCCTGAATTTCAAATTAGAATCCCCTTCTAGATGGTTCTAGGGGATTCTATCTAGTTACTGCACTATTTTCTTAATTGAATTAACTATATTACCCTTACATTAATCCTAAAATTACTAACCAACCCCAACCCATTTCAACTTGATCAGATAACCATAGTTAATCAATCACAGGGTCTAGAAAGGTTCAACTATCACCAATCATAATAAGAAAACCTAAAAATTGAACTAATTAGTCTAACTAATCAAAAACTGGAATTTAACCCTAATTAATACTAATATCCAAAGGCTAAAATTAACAATGAACTAACAATTAACAGCAAACAAATAAAATTAAAACTAAAGTAAAATTCATATCATATAATCAACAACAAAATCATGAATCGAAAATTCAGACTCAAACCAACAACGAAATCAACAGAACAAAAAAAATCAAACCAAAAATAAAATAAAAAACAGAATCAATAGAACAAAAAATCAATTAAACCCATGAAGAACAATTGATCAGGGAGGGAATATCACATTCGAATTTATTATGCAAAGAAAGAAGAAATAAGCAAGAGCTTAAACGATTAAAAAAATCAAATAAGAAAGAAAGACTTACTGATTTTGGTCTTCTAGTCGACTGACCTTGAATCGAGTTCCCAAATAATGTTATATGCTTGTTCTTGCCGAGAACAAGCACATAACCTTATTTTGGAACTCAAATCAACACTGGTAAGCCTTTGAAATTTCATTTCAGTCTCGAACAAACCCTAGATTTAAAATTCGAGGGATTACAGCTAGATTTGGGGGAAATTGGTTTGGAATTTGGGAAGAAGAAGGTGATCAGGGTTTGGGGTGTAATTTTAGGAATGTTTGGGAGGCCCCGCCGCCGTGTACGGCGGAGGCGCCGCCTAGGTTTTGAAGATTCGAGACGTTTGGGGTGATATTTGAAAGGAACTGGAGGCAGATATGGAAAGGGGAGGAGGAGAGGAACACGGGGTGTAAATCTGGGGTCATTTGGAGACTCGTCGCCGGCGGAGGCGATTTCCGGCCGGCGGCGGACGGTGAGAGACGGCGGAGGAGCGGTGGTGTGTGTTAGGGTGTTCTGAGAGATGATTTTGGGGGTAGGGGTAATTCCGACACTTAAATACCCTAAACCTAGTTAGTTCCGGACCATTGGATTGATAAAATCCAACGGTCATGATTCAAGGGCAGGAAACAGTGTCGTTTTGGGTATTAACGGGACTGGACCGGATTTCTGATATGGGGTTGGGCCAATTTTGATGGTGTTTGGGCAGGAATTTGGGTAGGGCTACTGATTTATTAAGAAAACAGGCCCAAAACAGGTTGGCCCTTCTTTAATTCTTTTGAATCTTTTCCTTTCATTTTCTTTTTATTTATTTTTCTCTTGATTTTGTTAAATACAAAAATTAAAATGAACAAAGACCTGATTTCAACTCTAGAATTAAAATAATTAATTTCCAAGAATTAATTCCTAATTTCGAACAAGCTAAAACCAATTTGAGAATTAAAAGTAAAAAATGCAAAAAGAACCATTTTTGTTATTTTCTTCTTATTTTTGCAATGTTAATTAACTAGTAAACCTAAAAATATAGAATTGTGTCCTAAATGCAAAGGTGCTATATATATTATTTTTTTTTTTATGAATTATGTCAACTAAAAATGCACACAAAAATGCAAACAAACACAAAAATCATGCAATTAATTCCCTAAAATTTAAATAATAAAAGAAAATTCCTAATTCTAAGAATTCTATAGAAATAATTCAAGCGAGGCAAAAATCACGTGCTTACAAAGTTAAATGTATAATATGTGTATAATTAGTAATAATCTATGGATGCATGTTAAGAAAAATAAACACTAAATTCAATCGACTGTGGGTAAAGATCCGTTTTTAATTCAAAGTTGGTTCCATGTTTGCCCACCAGCCGTATTACCCATTACCGGGCAAAATAATATGAAACTATGGGTTTGTTTGGTATAATGGAAAATTTTTTTCGTGGAAAATATTTTTCAAGAAAATATTTTCTTGAAACATAAGTAGTAATTTTATTCATTTTTCGTTGTTTAGTACGCAAATTAACGAAAATAACTTCTCAAGAGTATTCATAAACAATTTAGATATAATAAACATGAAGCCGTAAATTTTCAAATAAACAACTTTCTGAACCCACAAATTTCATAAACTTTCGATTCGCTAAACTTTCAAAATCGTAAAATTTTGAACCCTTAAACTTTATAATTTCTAAACTCGTAAACTTCTAAACACATAAACCTCTGAACTCATAATTTTGGAACTTGTAAAATTTTGAACCTTTAAACTAATAAATAAAAAAAATTAAAACTGAAAAATATATTTAGAAAAT
>MU675204.1:4933-33949 GCA_026770625.1 Nicotiana glauca
AAAACTCTTCGTGTTTCCGGGCAAAGAGGGGCAGCTGTGAGCACGTGATTTTTGCTCTCACGACAATTACTCCCAAAAGTATAAAATAAAATAGTTTTGTATCGCATTTGATTTCTGTGGATTGTGCGTTATCTTTCTTTAGCATCTTGTATGTGTGTTTATTTGTTTGAATTATTTGTTCGAGGAGTTCTGGGCAGTTTCGAAATAAATGGGTATGGGGGTCAGGTAGAGGAGGTTGAGACGAGTCCAAGGTGTTAATTTGAGGATTTTTGGCATACCTTGAATCTTGGCCGGAAAATTAAAAATCAATATTTGACGATTTCCGGCAAGATTTGAAGGAAACTACAAGTAGGAATGAGAAAAGGGTCTTATGAGGAAGCTATGGTGTTAATTTGGTGGTCATTGGACTAAGTGATGTTCGCCGGCGGTAGGGTTCCGACGAAGGAAATAACTTTATTCGAAGGGTTAGAGTAATATTTGAAGGAAACTAATTACATGGGTGGAAAGAGGAAGGGGAGAGGATGTTATGGTGTTAAACTGGTGGGGTTTGGTTGAGGTGATGTTTCCCACTGGCGAGGGTTTCGGCGAGGAGGCGGAGAAGACAGAGGGGTAGACGGTGAGGGTGACCAAATGAATTTAGGATTAATGATATTTTCACAAATACATATTAAATTGTATCATTTAACCACAGCCGTTGGATCAAACGATTTTGAAGTCTCAGATCAGCTTGACACCAAACGGTGTCGTTTTGCTTAATGAGAGATCAAGCCGGGTAAAATTGGATTGGGCTGGGCGGGTGAACCGCTTGGGCTTAAGGTTTTTTGGCTTAATTTTGGCCCAAAATCTAAGCTGTCCATTTCCTCTTTATTTTCCTCTTTGTTTTCTTTTATTTCTTTTGCTTTTTGTATTTTAATTTTTTGTTATTTTCCATTTTATCAATTTGTATTGTATTTTCTAAATTTTATAAATATGTAAAAATAGAAATAAAACTTTTAAACTAAACTAATTAATAGCCTAAAATTATTTTTAAAACTATTTTGTAACAATTTTCAATTAAAACAATAAAATGCTAAAGTGAACTATTTTTTTGTGATTTTCTTTAAATTTGTTCTAAAAATGCAAAATTAAATCCCTAAATGCAAATGCATATTTTTGGGTTTCATATGAATTTTCATGCAATCAATTAACACAAAAAATGCAACAAAATTCATAAAAATTGTAAAATTATTTTATTTAAAACTTTTGGAATAATTTGCATAGGGCGAAAATTACGTGCTCACAATAATAATCCTTTAAGACGAGCCTTATCCAAAAGTCCACCGGGGTTTCCATAATCCCAACGGACACAATCGTGTTATGTGCATTAATTTGGTGAACTAAATTCCAATATTCTAATCATGAATGTAAAAATAGTCGAGTCTGGTTGGGGGAGAAGGTCCTAACCTTTTTAATTTGCAGAAAATGAGGCATGAGGTCCTCAGATTCGGCATGGTCAACAACATTCCACTATTGCTACTAGATTGGTAGGAGGACTTTTCCTCAAGTGACAAGAAAAACGTGAGAAAGCACTTGGGAAGTTTACCTTCTCTACTAGACATTTAGCTAAACAATAGGTTGATCGAGGCTACCATTTTGTTCTTGGAACATGAAAGGGTTGTGTTCCATTTTGGAGATATGGAAATGACACCACTCCTAGAAGAAATTGGAGGACTTGCGGGGCCGACTTGGGATAGCCCTGGGTTGTTGGTACCGAAGAACCGTACTGGTAAATGGTTCCTAATGATGATGGGGCTGAAGAAAAATGCAGACTTGGAATGCTTGAAGAAGTCCTACATACCCTTCGAATACATGTATGAGAGATATGGCCATAGCAAGTCCTACCGTAGCTTCCATGACGAGCTTTCTATCACTTCTCTGGGACACATCCACCGCAGAGTGTTCATGTTCATTGTGTGTTTCTTAGGCCTGATAATATTCTTAATGAAAAGGGAAAGAACCCAAACTATATTAGCCATGGTCACCAAGACTTTGATGGAAGCGATCAATGGAAAGACATACACTATAGTCCCCATGATCATAGACAACATCTACAGGGCTCTAAAGTGCTGTCAAAGAGGGATCAAACATTTCAAGCGTTGTAACTTGTTGCTGCAGCTGTGGTTATTAGAACATCTTCAAAGGGGTCTGTATTAGAATTTCCGTGAAGGGCTTGGAACGATCATATTTCCTTCCATCACACCAAGCGGATGACTTACATTCCGGACATGTTTGCTCAGTCGGAAAGCACCAAAGAGTGGGTAGAGTTCTTCGACAATCTGACCGAGGAACAAGTGCAGTGGATGTTTGAATGGTTCCTAATAGACGAATTCATCATCTGATCCTGGGACGCTCTACACTTGGTGCTGATTGGGTTAAGAGGAATATACCCTTATGTCCCTATCCGAGTTATGAGGTAAGCAGGCAGGAAGCAAGTTGTACCCAGGATTGCCAAGATGAGCCATTTTATAGCAGACTTTCAAGATGGCGACGTCCCTTACAAGTGTTTCTCAACACATGTGACAGTGCAAGATCATTGTGGAAAAGAACACCATTGATCCAGACAGGTATCATGCGGGGTGTGAACCTCTCTGCCAAGCATGGTTAGAGGACAATCTAAAGGGAATGGTGAGGCTAGGAGCCGACTGAGGGAATGGGATCATAGACGAAGAAGCTAAAGCTCAAGTCAAATATAATAGACTGCGCAAGAGGGTCCACAACTCTGAGAATGAGCACGAGGAAATACACAAGAGAAATATGAGGTTGATCGATGAATGGAAAGAAATGACTATCACTTCCAATAGAAGGTTGGAATATTTGAAGCGATGATTAGTAGAGCTGGAGGGTAAAATCATAAAGAGGATTGAGGATTGCCAGAATGCTGAAGGAAGTGAAGGAGGACATTTGGCCAGAGCCTACCTACTGTTGGGTCTGTGCGAGCTGGGAAACCTGTATGATGGAGTCAAGAAGATCGGATCTGAGGAGGGTCCTTCTGTGACCAAGTAGACTAGATTTATTTACTTTCCTAAATGTAATAAGGCCAAGTGCCAATAGTGACTTACTTTTCTATTATCTTAGTATCGTTTTGGGATTCGTCTGTTTTCATATTATGAAATGAGGCATTTACTGGCATTTAAAGTTCTCCAAATCTATTTGTCGCTAGGCCTACCTCGGGTACAACGAGGCTTCCAAAATAGGACATGAATTTACATTCCCACAATATTTGTTTGAATATTGCAAACATTGCAGAATCCTTATTGACTTGTTTACCTTTTTGTTTTTCTTTATTCTTTATTCCCATCCCTTAAGGTTGGTTCGCCCATACTGGCATCATCGACATATCACACCAGATACAGAGGCCCTCCACCTCCTCCTCCTCCAAGTAATGCAAAAGGCAAAGGAAAAGCAAAAATGGGCGACTTAAGTGGTATTCAAAAGGAGAATGCTGAGAACGCAGAAACTTCATACAGTCGGAGTACTCCGTCACCAAATGATCTAGTCTTGAGATTGGAATAAAAGATACTGGAACTACAAGGAGAGCTTGAGCAGGTTCGTAACTTGGAAAACTTGTCACTCACCCTAAATGTGCCCGGACGTCAAACAACAAAGCACAAAGAACCCAGCACCTCCCTAAAACACATCAAACCAACATCCACAAAACCTTCCTGCATCGCATCAATACGCGACCACACCCAAAAATCTCAATCCCCTACCAATACCAACTCCGCCACAACATCACCATCAACTAATTCAGTACCCACTAACCACCACTTACCACACTCCCCAGAATACACCACAACCCACTCCCGATCCTCAAAACTAAAATAATAACCATCACTACACCTAAGTCCCTGGCACTCATAAAAAAAACCCTATATGTGTGGAAATTGTACCTCACTCTACTCAGCCCGCTTCCTATACACCAAAATCAACTGAAAAGGACCTTTTTATCAAAAACATGGCTGAAGAACTCAGAAGTTGACGAGTCATGTTCAGGGTGTCGAAGGCGGCAAAGGGATAAAAGGTTTGAACTATGAAGATCTATGAATACATCCAGATGTAGAACTGTCAGAGGGGTACAAACCTCCCAAGTTTGAGATGTTTGACGGTACAGGTGATCCCAGGGTTCATCTGAGGACCTATTATGACAAGCTTGTCAGGTTCGAAAAGGATGAAAATATCCGAATGAAACTCTTTATGAGGAGTTTTACTAGAGATGCTTTATCCTGGTACATCAGCCAGGATCCCAAGAAATGGTCCAACTGGGTGAGTATGGCATCTGACTTCATGGACCGGTTCAGGTTCAATACCAAAAATGCACCAAATTTTTTCTACATTCAAAACCTCAAGAAGAAACCCACCGAGACTTTCTGCGAGTATGCTACTCGTTGGAGGTCGGAAGCGGCCAAGGTCAGACCATCTTTGGATGAGGAACAAATGAACAAGTTCTTCGTCAAAGCACATGATCCACAATATTATGAAAGATTGATGGTTATTGAAAACCATAAATGCTCTGATATCATCAAACTCGGGGAAAGAATCGAGGAAGGCATCAAAAGCGGGATGGTAACGAATTTTGAGGCATTACAAGCCACAAATAAGGCATTGCAATTCGGCGGTTTATGGAAGAAGAAAGACTTTGGGGCAGTAATGTGTCACACCCCAAAACCGAGAGACATGACCGGCGCTCAACTGGGTAGCCCCATTCAAGCGGACCTGGGTTCCTTTCCTACCCACGTGTTACCCCGTGTTCTCATTACTCATTAATCAAAGGAAATAGTCATTTATAATTAAAACACCTTTTTTTACAAACATACATAACATACATGGTTACTTAGCGTGGTTTACAACTTACATCGCCCAACATACAAAATATATATTTACATAAGTTCATAACCCACATTTCCTGTCTACGGAGCCTCTAAGGATACAAAAAGATGATACAATACTTGCCGGTAATAAGGCTCCAGCTATACCTTACACAAATACTAAAACAAGACTCCGAAATAAGAGCGGCATGAGCCATGCAGGGCCCTGAGAGGAAAGGGGCTCACCAATTCAACTGACAGGAAGTGATGGAGTGCTATGGTCGGTGGGTTAGAGTACCTGCTATTGATCCACCTACAATCATAACACGAATGTAGCGCCCCCAGAAAAAGGGACGTCAGTACATTTGGATTGTACTGGTATGTATGAACAAACTTTGCCCCAAGTAAACTCAAACCATACACAAGTAACGAGCAATGATAGAATCAACAATCAAATACACATGAAAGGAACAATCAAGCCAACAAATTTTACAATCTTTCCTTTTTCCCCTTCAATATTATCACATCAATAATTTCACAATTTTCTCATAATTTCATTTCAATAGTGATTTCGATCACTTTCCACCTTTATTATCTCGGCCACCCTTATTACCTCGGCCACCCTTATCACCACAACCCACACCTTATTACTTTGTGTTGCGGTGCGCAACCCGATCCCACCGAACAATCACAATTCACAAACAACAACATCAATAATTCACAAGGAACAACAACAACAAAAACAACAATTCACTGAGAATTTCCATAATCATCAATACTATTTCCATCATATTCAACAGCTCATATGCAATTTAAGCCACAACGATAATTGCCCATGATAAGCCATATATTTTATTACCACAGTTGTTTCGATTGCATCAATTACGATTTCTTTTCATCATTTGTTTCCCCACTCTTAACATATAAACACATTCACACGCACATATTTGGTTTGTTGCCAATTACTTGCAATATTATATTGGGAGACATAACCACAAACACTCAAAGCATACCAATCACAAGAATTTCACAAATAGTCCACATAGATATCACATACCAAATAGTCATACACCAAACAAAGTGACTTTACAAAGGTAAAAGTTAGCCATACATACCTGGAGCAGAATTCCCTTTTAACTTCTACTTTCAATTCACCAAACAGTCTAGCAACATCAATCTAGTGCATAAGTTAACACATACATCTTAGGATTGAAGTTCATAATTACTACCCGTAAATATTTAGGTTATCAATCCTTCTTTTGCAAACCTTTACTTCTACCAAATTTTCCCTTACTAGGTTTTAGGTTTTAAAAGACATGCATGTATGTTTTAATCCTTTATTTTCAAGAATCAATGCATCGGACTTCCCCTTTATGTTTAAACCAGATAATCAATGAAAAAGGTGTCACGCCCCAAATTCGAGGGACATGACCGGCGCTCGACCGAGTAACCCCAGTTAAACGGACCTGGGTGCCTTTCCTATCCCACGTGTTACCCCACATTTTTCATTACTTATTAACCAAGTGAAACAACTAATTATAATTGGAACACCTTGTTACAAAAGCATACATAACATAGATAATCTATAGCGTGGTTTACAACTTACATCGCCCAACTTACAAAATACATATTTACATAAGTTCTTAACCTACATTGCCTGTCTACGGAGCCTCTAAAGATGAAAGGGGAATAATACAATACTTGCCGGCAATAAGGCTCCAGCTATACCTTTTATAAATACCAAAACAGGATCCCAAAAGACAAGAATAGAAGCGGCATGAGCCACGCAGGGCCTCGAAAGGAAAGGGGTTCACCAATTCAGCTGACAGGAAGTAATGAGGAGCTACGGTCGGTGGACTGGAGTGCCTGCTATAGATCCACCTACAATCATAATACGAATGTAGCGCCCCCGGTAAAAGGGAAGTCAGTACATTTGAATTGTACTGGTATGTATGAACAAACTTGTTCCAAGTAAACTCAAACCACACATAAGTAGGAAATAGTAATGGATGCAGCAACCAAACACATACGAAGGAACAATCAAGCCAAACAAGTTTATAAACTCTCCTGTTTTCCCCTTCCACAATTTCATTTCAATAGTTTCACAATTTGCTCATATTTTGTTTCAATCGTGATTTCGATCACTTTCCACCCTTATTACCCCGGCCACCCTTATCACCAAAACCCACACCTTATTGCTTCGTGTTGTGGTGCGCAACCCGATCCCACCATATAGTTTCAATCCACAAACAACACAACAACAACAAACAATTCACAAAGGTCAACAACAATACTTCTCAAGAATTTACAACAACAATGTTACAAGTGTTTCCATAACCATCAATACTATTTCCATCATATTCAACAACCCATATACGTTTAACGTCACATTGGTAATTGCCCACAACAAGCCATAGATATTGTTACCATAATTATTCCAGTTGCACTAATCACAACTTCCTTTAGTCATTTATTCCTCAATTACAACCACATAACACAATCACAATGTACAAATCACAAGAATTCATAAGTAATTTACATACATATCACCTACCAAGCATACGTATATCAAACGAGGCGATTTTACATGGATCAAAGTTAGCCATACATACCTGGAGCCGAATTCCCTTCTTAACTTCTATTCTCAACTCACCAAGCAGTCTAGCAACGTCAATATAGTGCACAAATTACTACACATAACTTAGAATTGAAGTTCACAACTGCTACTCAAACTCATTTAGGTTATCAATCCCTCTTTGAATACTCCTTCACCCCTACCCAATTCCTCCTACTAGATTTTAGGTTTTTAATAGACATGCATGAAATATTTCAACCATTATTTCAATGACTAATGCATGAGACTCCCCCTCTTAGTTTAAACCAGAAATTAAATGGGAGAAGTTAGGGATTTTACCTGTAAGGAAAGGGGGTATTAAGATAAGCTTGAAATTTCCCGGCTCGGATGGTTTTGAAGAATCAAATTTTGGAGAAGATGACTTTCTCTCTCAAGACCCTCTCTTCCTCTCTCTTAATTTTCTCAGCAAGATTGATAAAATAAGGGGGTTGAGGTGTTTTATTAAAAAGGGTTCGGGTTTTAAAATTTAGAAAAATAGAAGCCCGAGCAATTCTGCGATCGCAGAATTGAAATGCGGTCCGCAGATTGGACAGCAGAAATGCAACCAAAAACCCTGAAGGTCTGTCTAGGTCTGCGACAGGAATGCGGTCCGCATTCCTATTATGCGGTCGCATTTTACACCGCAGAATTGACCTCCACAAATCCTTGAGGAACTTATGCGACGATTATGCGGTCCGCATATTGATTATGCGATCGCATAAGGGACCGCATTTTCAACATCAATTTTGACAACCATTCTGCTTCACTCTGCGGCAGAAATGCGGTCCGCATAGTTGATCTTCGACCGCATTCTGGACCGCAGAATGACAATTTTCTGGAAAAATCGATTCTTTTGGTTTTTAAGTGCAAAATCAGTAAAAAGGGTCCGAACCGCGATGAGCTTGAATTCTATACATTCCTAACACATATTCGGACCTTGGCACTACGAGCTACTAGGTTTTAAGCATAAAATTTTACGTGGCCTTACAAAAGGGTTGGGGATTTTACCTACAAGAATGGGGATGAAGACAATTACTTTGAAATTTCCCGGCCCGGATGACTTTGAAGAATCAAATTGATGAATGCAAGACCTCCTCTCTCAAGAACTCTCCCTTCCTCTCTCTAGTTTGTTCAAAAAAATTGATAAAATGAGGGGTTGGGGTGTTTTATTAAAAAGGGGGTTGGGTTTCAAATTTAGAAAAATAGGAGCCCGAGTCAGGTATGCGGTCGCACTTTGCGATCGCAGAGTGAAAATGCGGTCCGCATAATGCACGGCAAAAGCGCTCCAAAACTCTGAACATTCTGTTTGGGTTTGCAGCGGAAATGTGGTCCGCATACCCGATTTGCGGTCGCATAATGCACCACATTTTTTACCTCAAATTTGACTGTTACAAGGACTCACTTTGCGATACAAATGCGGTTTGCATATCAGTTATGCGACCGCATAATGGACCGCATTTTGACCTCAATTAAAACCAAACCACTGACTCAATCTGTGGCAGAAATGCGATCCGTATACTAGATTTGCGACGGTATTCTAGACCACATAATAGCACTTTTCTGGAAACTTGATTATTTGATTTTTAAACGCTTAGATCAGTGCAAAGGGTTCGAACCGCAAGCTATTAGGTTTTGAGCACAAATTTTTATGGGGCCTTACATCCTCCCCCACTTAAAACCATTCTTCCTCGAATGAGGATCTTGAAAATCAGTTGGTTTTGAAAAAAAACATGATATGCAAACTCCCAAATTTTCACTATCTCCCATATATTTAGAAAATTTCGCCAGAGTTTCCTTTGTAATTAGGCTTATCTACCTGTCAAAGAGCCCCCGAAACATATTTCCAAGTGCCATTACACAATTACCATTATCCCTACAACTGGTATACCATTCATTACCTCAACAATTGCATATACTCAATCACTTGCTACATTTTGCACATAAATTAGTCACTTCAATGAGTCCTATGCAATTTAACCGCTTCAACATACTACATGCATTTCAATTAATCATTTCCAATCTACACTACCATTAGTTATTTACTTATCACATGATTTTTTATAAAACTTTCATTTACCAAAGAGAGGTTCACATGACTTAAACAATCACAACAGATACAATTCTTGCACAACTTGAGGATTTTCAATAGTAAAGCATTTAGGAAGAAAAGATGGGGTGTCTTTGCACCAATTTGGACATAATATCAGTTTGTTTATAGATAAGAGTTCGCACGATTACTCCTAGACCTGTTCAAACAGATGGGGATATTTTTCCTTCGTTTCATTTTCCGCTTCCTATGTGGCTTCCTCCACTTGCTGACTTCCCCATAATACTTTAACTGAAGCAACTTCCTTATTTCTCAATTTGCGGACTTGCCTATCAAGAAGAGCAATCAGAACTTTTTCATACGACAAATCTTCATTAACCTCGGTGGTCTCGACAGGGACAATGGTGGATGGATCTCCAATCACTTTCTTTAACATGGACACATGGAACACCGGGTGCACTAATGACATTTTAGGAGGCAATTCCAGCCTATAAGCCACCTGCCCTATCCTTTGAGCGATCCGATATGGCCCGTCATACCTAGGACTCAACTTCCCTTTCTTCCCAAATCGCATGACTCCTTTCATAGGAGATACCCTTAAGAACACCCAATCATCAACTTGAAATTCCAATTCTCTTCAACGAACGTCCGCATAGGATTTCTGGCGACTCTGAGCAATTTTCATCCTTTCCTGAATGACTTTAACTTTCTCCATAGCCTGGTGCACAAGATCTGGCCCTATCAATCCTGCTTCACCTACTTCAAACCATCCAATTGGAGACCTACACCTCCTTCCGTACAGTGACTTAAATGTGGCCATCTGAATGCTGGCATGAAAGCTGTTATTGTAAGAAAACTCCATGAGTGGCAAATGATCATTCCTATTACCTTCGAAATCAAAGACACAAGCCCGTAACATATTCTCAAGCGTCTGAATAGTCCACTCTGCTTGACTGTCAGTATGTGAATGGAAAGTCGTGCTGAGATTCACCTGAGTACCCAAACCTTGTTGAAATTTCTTCCAAAAATTAGCTGTGAACTGGGCCCCTCAATCTGAGATAATAGAAAGTAGAGTGCCATGAAGCCTTACTATTTTCTTGATATACAACTTAGATACTATTCTGCAGTATCGGTGGACTTGACTGGCAAGAAGTGAGCTGATTTGGTGAGTCGATCCACTATTACCCAAATTGAGTCGAATTTGCGCTGAGTGCGAGGTAACCCCACCACAAAATCCATGTTGTGTAAGGCCCTGGAATATTTCGCTAAGTAATTTAGGATTTCGTGGTGTCGCGTAGGCTTATTATAATATTTTTATGAGCTATTAACATGGTGTACATCCATTGGTTTTGGTAAATATGTGTATAAGTCTTATGGTAAGTAATTTGGGGTCCAAGGAAAGGCTTAAGTCTAAGAAAAAATGAAAAAGTCCATAATAGGTTAAAATTCCAAATGATCTTGCACCAGTCCATACTTTGAACGATCATATCTAAATATTTATAAGGTTTTAGGTGATGGATAACCTATCAAATGAAAGGTCTTTGAGTCTAGTTTCTAACTTTTTAAACCGTTTGTCATTTGGACATTCCTACACAAAGCTAAGATCAAATTACCAAAAGCTAAAAAAATGCTATTCTGCGATCGCAGAAGCAATTCTGCGGACCGCAAAACCATTCTGCGATCGCAGAATGGTCGTAGAATGAAGAAGAACAACTCAGTTCTAGGCAACGAGTTCTGCGATGAATCTGCAGCCCGCATACCTATTCTGCGGTGGATTCTGCGATCGCATACCTAACATCGGAGGGTTAATTTTCTAATTTTTATAACCCGACCCCATTTTAATATATAGGCTTTAGGTTTTATTTTGTGGTCATTTCTTAATGATTTTAGAGAGAGGTGAGAGCATTTTAGAGAGAGAAGGAGGGACTCAACATTTAAATCATCCAAATCTTGCATCAATCTTCAAGAATCGAAGAGCCCAAGCACAAGTTCTTCATCTAAGAGGTAAGATTCTATACCCTAGGTTTTTATTTTGAGTTAGGGGTATAAGATGAGGTATTAAGGTATGATTATTGGGTGTAATACCATTATGTCTACATGCATGTACAACTTAGGTTTATGGGAAGATTGTTTAACATAAATAAGTAAAGATTTGGTTGGGGGAAATGAAGGAAACCTTGAAAAAAAAGAGATTTGAAATTAAGATGCTGGACTAGTATTTGATAAAATGCTCAAATGAGCTGAAACCATGAATACCTTTCTAATTTGTGTTCAATTTTCTTATGTCTCAAACTAGATTGGAATTGCTAGAATTTTCGGAACGTTGTAGTAACTTAAGGAAAGCTTAAACGAGGTATGTATGGCTAAAACCCCCCTTTTATTAGAAATTGAGCTCCGTTATCATTTACGAAAGTATGGTAAGAGTTGAATTGGTTAGTGTATTTATTGTTATTACGTATTAATTGATTTGCAATTATCTATACATATACGTGAATGGTGTGCCTCAATGTGAATAATGTACCATTCTTGATAATTAGAAAAGGATGAAAAAGTACAATTATGTGTTGAAATACTTGGGCTATAAGCCGACATCGAAATAAAGAATTATTCATGCTAGATATGTGCTCACTTACCTGTGATTGCAACTTGAATTATTTTGTGGTATATGTGTCTATGATCACAAATTGTTAAATGAATATTGAAAAGAGAAACGATGTGATAATGGTGGCCTTGGGTGCCAAGAAATTGATATGATATGTGTGAAATAAAGATTCAGAGGTGTTGACTAATGAGAAATGAGTAATGCCTAGGCAAGGCGACCTAGACGATCGGGTCGTGATCGGACACCATACTGCACACATGGTGGTAATGTGCCGGTATTGAATTCTAATTAAGGGGAAATGAAATATTGATTGAGAGTAATGCCTCCAATGAGGTGACCTAGCCGATCGGGTCGTGACCGGACTCCGCTCAAGATGGCGATGGTATTGAGAACAGTAGTGAACATGTGACGGAAATGCCCTAATCTAAGTTTTGGAAATTGTATGAAAGGTAATATGAATATCATCTTTGATATACCCATGTTATTTACTTGTACCTGTTTGATAGTTCTTTTTAGTAAAATGGAATTTAATTATACATACCAGTACAATTCAAATGTACTAACGTCCCTTTTGTCGGGGGCGCTACATTTGTGTTATGATTGTAGGTGGTTCTATAGCAGGTACTCCAGTCCACCGACAGTAGCACCTCCTCCACTTTCCGTTTGCTACATTGCTGAGCCCCTTTCCTCTCGGGGCCCTGCGTGGCTCATGCCACTTTTATTCCGGAGTCTATTTTGGTATTTGTGTAAGGTATAGCCGGAGCCTTGTTGCCGGCATTTCCATATTATTCTTTAGTTGTATTTAGAGGCTCCGTAGACAGGTTATGGGTAGTGTCGGGTAATGTAAATTAAAATAGAAATACTGATGTTTGGCAATGATGTATATAACTTGTAATACCTTTAAAGTGGCGAATGAAGTTGCTAATGAAAATGAAATGGAAATTGTTAATTATATGTTTATAGAATTTGATTAATGGATCCCATATCCTAATTATTCATGAGTTTGTTTGGGTAGAATGAGACCTAACAGGCTTTCTCGGTCGGGTTTACTCGGTTGAGCACCGGTCGCGCTCCTCGAATTTTGGGGCGTGACATGTTGATCATTTCCCATTTCCATATTGGTATTTCCATAAGCTAAGATAACCCACCGTGCCGCTGATGCTTAGCTTTCACTTGCTGACAATTCGGACATTTAGATACAAAGTCCACCACACCCCTCTTCATACCGTTCCACCAATAAATTACCTTGAGATCATGATACATTTTCATAGAACCTGGGTGCACGGAATAACTGGAATTATGAGCCTCCGCATTACTCTCTCCCGAAGCTTATCCACATCTGGAACACATAGCCTGCCTTGACATCGCAATACACCATCCTCGATGCCGAGTGAAAATGCCGAAGTCTTGTTATTCAAAACCGCTTCCTTCATTTGAGCCAATGCTGGATCAATAAACTACTTTTCCTTGACTTTTGCTACAAGTGACGATTATGCTCCATTATGCACCATAATACCCCCCTCGTCTGAGGCCGAAATGCAAACTCCTAAACTGGCCAATTGATAAACCTCCCGGGCCAAGGGCCTTTGATCCGCTCCCAAATGAGCCAAACTACCTATAGACTTCCAACTAAGAGTGTCGGCCACCACATTCGCCTTCCCTGGATGGTACAAAATATTCATATCATATTCCTTGAGCAATTCTAACCACCGTCACTGTCGTAAATTCAACTCTTTCTACTTGAACAAATATTGAAGACTCTTGTGGTTTGAGAACACATCCACATGGACCCCATAAAGATAATGCCGCCATATTTTTAAAGCAAACACAACTGTCGCAAGCTCCAAATCATGCGTCAGATAATTCTTCTCGTGAATCTTGAGCTGCCTCAAAGAATACGCTCTAACATTCCCATGTTGCATCAACACACACCCCAAACCAACCCTGGAGGCATCGCAATAAACCACAAATCCTTCTGTGCCTTCTAGCAAGGTCAATATTGGCACCAAGGTCAACCTTGACTTCAATTCCTAAAGACCTTTCTTACAAGCGTCGGACCATTGGAACTTAACTGCTTTCTGTGTCAACTTAGTCAATGGGGAGGCGAGGGTAGAGAATCCTTCTGAAACCTCCGATAATACCCTGCTAAACCCAAGAAGCTACGAATCTCTATCGGGGTCGTGGGTCTAGGCCAGTCTTTCACTGCTGCAATCTTCTGGGGGTCTACCTGAATCCCTTTACTAGAAACAATATGACCCCAAAAGGTAACAGACTCCAACCAAAATTCACATTTTGAAAACTTAGCATACAACTGGTGTTGATGAAGAGTCTGCAGAACTGCCCTGAGGTGATCGGCACGATCCTCCTGGCTCCGCGAATAAACAAGGATGTCGTCAATGAAAACAATCACGAAGGAGTCTAGAAATGGATTGAAAACCCGATTCATAAGATCCATAAAAGCTGTCGGGGCGTTGGTTAGCCCAAAAGACATGACCAAGAATTAGAAGTTACCATATCAAGTTCTGAAAGCGATCTTGGGAATATCCTGCTCCCTAATTTTCAATTGGTGATACCCGGACCGTAGATCAATTTTGGAGAAGAACCTTGCACCTTGCAATTGGTCGAACAAGTCATCTATCCGAGGCAAGGGATATTTATTCTTGATGGTTACTTTGTCCAGCTACCGATAATCAATACACATCCGGAGCGACCCATCCTTCTTTCTGACAAAGAGAATCGGAGCACCCCATGGCGACACACTCGACCGTGTAAACCCCTTTTCTAATAAATCCTTCAGTTGATCCTTTAACTCCCTTAACTCTGCTGGAGCCATTCCGTATGGTGGGATAGATATTGGTTGTGTATCCGGCAATACATCAATCCCAAAATCAATCTCCCTATCTAGCGGAATCCCTGGAAGCTCATCCGAAAACACTTCAAGAAACTTATTTACGACTGGCACGGACTCTGGGGAAGACACTTCTGAAGTGGTGTCCGCCACCTAGACCAAATGATAGATACATCCCTTCTTAATCATCTTTGAAGCCTTAATATAGGAAATAAACCTACCCTTCGGCACCACACCATTCCCATTCCACTCAATAACCGGCTCATTAGGGAACTCGAGTCTCATGAATCTCATTCGGCAGGCAAGTTTAGCAAAGCACGAATAAAGCCAGTCCATTCCTATAATCACATCAAATCCACTATTCCAAGCTCGATAAGATCGGCCGTGGCAATGCAACCACATACCGTGACAACACAGTTCTTATAAAGTTGTTCAGGTTCTATCCCAAAACTTGAATGAATAGGGTGACATAAGACAAGAAGGACCCCGGATCAATAAGAGCATAAAAATCAATAGCCTGAACGGACAAGATACCTGTAACCATATCTGGAGAAGCCTCTACACTCTGGTGACCACTCAAAGCATAAAACCGGCTGGGTCCACCTCTACTACAAGCTCCACCCCTAAATGCACCATGCCCTGTTGGGTCTGGAGGACACATAGATGATGTGGCAACTGAAGAACCAGATGACTGAGCAAATCCCCTTCCCATGCCCTGACTGGGCACACGACAGTCCCGCTAGATATGAACTCTCACCCCGTATCTAAAACACACCGGGATATCCAAATAACAAATCTCGATATGGAATCTCCCACACTTGGGTCATGGAGCCCTCTCCTACTGTTGTGATCTCCCTCCCGAATGACCGGATTGCTGGGCTCTCTTACTGTCTGAACTTGGTCTCATATGGCTGGTCTGCGGATAACTGTGCACAAATGGTGGTGCGCTTGCTGAGGACTGAGCATATGACTGGGATGGCCCTGATGGCCCTCTCCCCTGAGCTGGTCTCCCTGAGTGACCCACTGATCGGGCCCTGCTTCTACTCTCCCTTTCTGAGTATCTTCAACTTCCTAGCCTCTGTGGCTTAAGCTAATCCCACAATCTTCCCATAATTCATATCCGAGTGTAAGACCGTTGTAGCAGCTTCATTCACCACCAAAGGACTAAGGTCCTGAATGAATCGCCGAACTCGAGCATCCATGGTCGGCACTAACTGAGGAGCATACTTGGACAATCTCACAAACTCCATGTGGTACTCCCAAACACTCATATTGCCCTGCTTGAGGACCTCAAACTCAGTGGCATGGGTTGCCATCGTCTCGGCAGGCAAGAAATGGTCCATAAATGCATCTACAAACTCATCCCATCTAGCCGGAGGTCTTCCCTCCCCATAGGAATCCTCCCACATCTCGAACCATGAATACGCTGCTCCCTTCAACCTGTATAAAGCCAACTCAACTCCCTCCGTCTGTGAAGCCTTTATTACTCGAAGGGTCTTGTACATTTCATCAAGGAAATCCTGCGGATCGGCCTCTAGGTCTATGCTTGAGAACTCTGGAGGGGCTAACCGCGGAAACTGGTTGACTCTGAAACTCGCAGAATCTCCCTGTCTGCTGGAGGATGCAGGGGCATCATGAGATCTCTAGGCCTAAGCGGCTACCAGCTGTATCAACATACGGATGGCTTCTCTAAGGTCCCTATCAGGAACCCCGGGACGAAAAGCTGGAACTGCATCAAAATTAGGAATATCGGCGGGAGGGATGGTAGCACCCTCTGCCGCAGTAGGAATAGGAACACTTTGGTCTGGGATAGACGGGCCAGGTAGATTCAAGACCGGGGAGTCACTCTCACCCACGGCACCAGGTACTTGATTCATAGCCTCACTCGGGGTGTCATTGGCCCCAAGAACGAGTCTAGCTCTCTTCTTAGGTGCCATTACTGAAAAAATTGGAACAGAGCACGAGTTAGACATAAATACTTCCACATTTCACTTCACCGCACGATGTATAATAACAAAGAAGAGGATAATTTCCTAAATGTCCACGTAGCCCCCTACTTATAGATGTGGTCGACAACACACCGATAAGAAGGGCTCTACTAGACACAGCTTCGAGACATCCTAGGACTCTTTGAAAACCTTAGGCTCTGATACCAAGTTTGTCATGCCCCAGAACCGAGGGACATGACCGGCGCTCGACTGGGTAGCCCCAGTCAAGCAGACTTTGGTGCCTTTCCTACCCCACATGTTACCCCGTGTTATCATTAGTCATTAATCAAAGGAAATAGCCATATATAATTAAAACAACTTTTTTTACAAACATACATAACATACATGGTTACTTAGCGTGGTTTAAAACTTACATCGCCTAACATACAAAATATATATTTACATAAGTTCATAACCCACATTTACTGTCTACGGAGCCTCTAAGGATACAAAAGGACATACAATACTTGCCGGTAATAAGGCTCCGGTTATACCTTACACACATATCAAAACAAGACTCTGGAATAAGAGCGGCATGAGCCACGCAGGGCCCCGAGAGGAAAGGGGCTCACTAATTCAGCTGACGGGAAGTAAATGAGTGCTATGGTTGGTGGGTTGGAGTACCTGCTGTGGATCCACCTACAATCATAACATGAATGTAGCGCCCCCAACAAAAGGGATGTCAGTACATTTGAATTGTACTGGTATGTATGAAGAAACTTTGCCCCAAATAAACTCAAATCATACACAAGTAACGAGCAATGATAGAATCAACAATCAAATACACATGAAAGGAACAATCAAGCCAAACAATTTTACAATCTCTCATTTTTCCCCTTCAACATTACCACATCAATAATTTCACAATTTTCTCATATTTTCATTTCCATAGTGATTTCGATCACTTTCCACCCTTATTACCTCGACCACCCTTATCACCGCAACCCACACCTTATTACTTTGTGTTGTGGCATGCAACCCAATCCCACTAAACAATCACAATTCACAAACAACAATAATAACAACAACAACAACAACAATTCACAAGGAACAACAAAAACAACAACAACAATTCACTGAGAATTTCCATAACCATCAATACTATTTACATCATATTCAACGGCTCATATGCAATTTAAGCCACAACGATAATTTCCCATGACAAGCCATAAATGTTATTACCACAGTTTTTTTATTGAATCAATTACGATTTCTTTCCATCATTTGTTTCCCAGCTCTTACCACATAAACACATTCACATACACACACACATTTGGTTTGTTGCCAATTACTTGCACCATTATATCAGGAGACTTAACCACGAATACTCAAAGCATACCAATAACAAGAATTTCACAAATAGTCCACATAGATATCATATAACAAATAGTGGTACACCCAACAAAGTGACTTTGCAAAGGTTAAAGTTAGCTATACATACCTGGAGCCGAATTCCCTTTTAACTTCTACTGTCAATTCGCCAAACAGTCTAGCAACATCAATCTAGTGCACAAGTTAATACATACATCTTAGGATTGAAGTTCATAATTACTACCCGAACATATTTAGGTTATCAATCCTTCTTTTGCATACCTTTACTTATACCCAATTTCCCCTTACTAGGTTTTAGGTTTCAAAAGACATGCATGTACGTTTTAATTCTTTATTTTCAAGAATTAATGCATGGGACTCCCCCTTTATGTTTAAACCCGAACCCATCAACCAATTGTATGAGAGGTTGAAAGTCGTGGGTTACGTCACTAATTTTCCCACTGTGGCATTACAGAATCCATCCCAATGGGTCAATCCAAACAAAACTAGTGCGTACCATTCCGGTATGAAGGGGAATACCACTAACAAGTGCCGAACATTGAAAGATAAGATCCAGACACTAATTGACAACAAGTTCATACAGGCGAAGAAAGGCGCACCCAATGTCTGCAACATCCCTCTCCCTAATGATAGAGGCGGTGGGGTGCATGCGATAGTGACGAACGAGGAGTGGGAGCCTGAGGGGTCGATTGGGCTTATTCGGGAAGGCGATGAATTTAAACCCTCATTCACACTCACTCCTATTGTAGTACAGACTCAGCCACTAATCGAGGTTAAGGTAGCTGCATCAGTTCCATTTGAGGTAGAAATGGCTCCACTTGTAGCTACCTCTACTCCATTTGAAGTAGAAGTGGTCGCACCTTTCACAGTGACAATATCAACCATACCTCTTTTCAATTCAAAAGCAATACCTTGGAATTATGTTGCCGAAGCTCGGCAAAAAGAGAAGGCGAAGGTAGAGGAATCCGATGCTGCACAAGGAATGACTAAGGCCAGAAGAGTCTATATACCTGAACACTTGGGAGGACCAAGTAAGGATGCCACTACAAAGAGACTTGTCATTGAAACATGGACAAATGACCTTTGGAGGAATGTACACGTAAGGGAATATTCCGTGCTTGATCATTTGAACAAAACCCCAGCTCAGATATCCATCCTGTCACTGTTGCAAAATTTAGAGGCACACAAGAATGCTTTAATAAAAGTGTTGAGTGAAGCTTATCTACCCAACAACATCACCGGCGGAGAGATGGCCAACATGGTAGGGCAGGTGATGGAAAGTCATAAAATAATCTTTCATGAGGATGAGCTGCCGCCTGAAGGGTTGAATCATAACCGATCATTGCATATCACGGTGCAATTTAAAGACAAATTCAAGACTCAACATTTGTCCGTTGGATACTCTAAAAAGATTGGACCAAGGTTTTCATGAAATAAGGGCTGGAAGCATGAACGCGAAAGCATTTGATGGGTCTTAAAGGGCCATGATTGGGGAAATTAACCTTTACTTGTAGATGGGACCAACTTGGTTTGACGTCGATTTCAGGTACTCGCCATACCAGCCTTATACAATCTTCTGTTGGGACAACCATGGATACATGCCACTTGGGCCGTGGCTTCCATACTGCATCAAGCCATGAAATTTGAATGGAATCGTCAGGAGATGATTATTCACAGAGATGGGAGTAACCCCATTTACACTAGCCAAACCATCCCAGTTATTAGAAATAGAAGAAGGCTAAGAGGAGAAACCGATCATCATATTGAATGTGTCAATGCCGTCGAGAAGGACAAATTGTGGAGCAGCTAAGTAGAAAGCATGTTGGCATGGTTTGGGTATGAACCCGATAAAGGGCTAGGGAAGAATCTCCAGGGTATCACTAAACTGATACGGTTGAAGGGTCAGGGCACTGCCTTTGGGCTCGGATATCAGTACACATGGCAAGAGTATAATGATTAGTCACCTCTATGGAGTGGACTGTATTACCCTTTCAAGCAACCAGTGCCACATCTAGATCAAGCTTTTCACCAAGCTGATACAATATGGGAAACTGCAGAAGAAGAGGCATTAGTTCGACTGAAGAATGTGTTCTTAGATGACAAAGAGATGGACTGTAGTGAAATAATTGAGGAGGAGGATGAAGAAGGCCTCACTATTTAGACTATGGAGAAGGGAGCTGTTCTTAGGAACTAGACCGCCACACCATCCCGGGCCCACTGAATCCCTGGGTAGCTTGCCAGATTTTATTTCTATAGCCATTTGAGGCATTTAAGATTTTAAGTAACTTTGTTTTAAAGACTTACTTGTTTCAAAATAAATGCTTGATTCATCGAGTCGTACTTGTCTGGATATTTTTCAAGTTTTAATCAAATGCATTAATATTTATTATTACTTCCACATTTTATTCTTTTCTACATCGTTATTATTACTTTTGTTGATGAACCGGTGACTGTGACATGTAATGAGAGAACGCAATATGAGGATAGTGATTCAGATGAAGAAGATGAAATACCCGAGGAAGTTGTCAGGGAAGTTGAAAATTTTGAGAATAAGCCTAAGTGCAATCTGGACGAAACCGAAGCAGTAAACTTAGGGGATGTCGAGGCCGTCAAAGACTCGCATCAGCATTCACTTATCACCAACAGAGAAGGAAGAGTACATTTATTTCTTAAAGGATTATGAGGATATTTTTGCATGGTCGTATGATGACATGACCGATTTAAGCACGTCCATAGTAGCTCACAAGTTGCCTACTAATCGTATGTGTCTGAAGTAGAAACACAGAAAGTTTAAACCAGATATGAGCCTGAAAATTATGGAGGATGTTACTAAGAAGATCAAAGCCAAAGTTCTCAGGGTGGTTGAGTACCAAACTAGTTATCCAACACTATGCTAGTTCAGAAGAAAGATGGGAAAGTCAGAGTATGTGTTGACCATCGAGATTTAAACTGAGCAAGTCCCAAGGACGACTTTCCAATGCAAAACATACACCTCCTGATCGACAATTACGCCAAACATGAATTCCAATCCTTTGTAGATTGCTTCGTGTGTTATCACCAGATCTGGATGGACGAAGAAGATGTAGAGAAAGTAGCTTTTATTACACCATAGGGGGTATACTGCTACAAGATAATGCAATTTGGTCTTAGGAATACTGGGGCTACCTACATGAGAGCCATGAAAACCATCTTTCATGATATGATACACAAAGGAATAGAGGTGATGTGAACGATGTCATTATCAAATCCAAGAGGGCCGCGGATCACATAGCAGATGTGAGAAAGTTCTATGACAGGTTAAGGAGGTACAACTTAAAATTGAACCCCGCAAAGTGTGCATTCGGGGTTCCCACGGGAAAAATACTAGGATTCATTGTCAGTCGTCGATGAATCGAGCTAGACCCATCTAAAGTCAAAGCTATTTAGGAGTTACTGCCATCTAGGAGCAAAAAGGACGTGATGAGCTTCCTAGGATGTCTCAACTATATCAGTCGCTTCATAGCACAGTTCACAGTCATATGTGCACCCATCTTTAAGATGCTGAGGAAAGATGCTGAGACAAGTCGGATCGAGGATTGTCAGAAAGCTTTTGAAAAAATTAAGGAGTACCTGTCCACGCCACCAGTTCTAGTCCCGCTAGAACCAGGATGTCCATTGCTACTCTATCTATCTGTATTGGATGGAGCCTTCGGATGTGTTCTAGGATAACATGACGATACAGGGAGGAAGGAGCAAGCCATATACTACTTGAGTAAGAAGTTCACACCTTACAAAGCACGATACTCTCTATTGGAACATACTTGTGGTGCTTTGACTTGGACGGCCTAGAAGTTGAGGAACTACTTCTGTGCCTATACCACATACCTCATATCCAGGATAGACCCTTTGAAGTATATATTTCAGAAACCCATGCCAAATGGGAAGTTAGCAAAATGGCAGATACTGTTAAGTGAGTTCGATATCGTCTACGTACCTCAAAAGGCGGTCAAAGGACAAGCATTGGTAGACTATCTTTCTGAAAATAATGTGGGAGGAGAATATGAACCCCTAAAAATGTATTTTCCTAATGAAGAAGTGTCGTTCATAAGAGAGGACATTATCGAAGCATACGACGATTGGAGGATGTTCTTCGACAGAGCTGCGAATTTCAAAGGTGAGGGCATTCAAGCAATTTTGGTTTTAGAAATAGTTCAAAAATATTCGATATATGCTAAACTCAAATTTCCCTATACCAACAACATGGCAGAATATAAAGCCCGCATACTATGACTTAACATGGCAATCGACATGACATTCGAGAGCTGTTGGTAATCGGTGATTCAGATTTGCTTGTGCACTGGGTACAAGGAGAGTGGGCCACCAAGAATTCCAAGATCTTGCCATATCTGCACCATGTATGGGAATTGAGAAAAAGGTTCACGAAGATAGAGTTTCATCATGTTCCCAAAAATTCAGAACGAGTTTGTCGATGCTTTGGCCATTTTGTCATCCGTGATACAATATCTAGATAAGAATTTTGTTAATCCTATCGCAGTGAGAATCCATAATCAACCGGCTTATTGTGCTTATGTCGAGGAAGAGGCGGATGGAAAGACTTGGTTCCATGACATCAAGGAATATTTGCCAAAATGAGAATATCCGGAGCATGCAAACCACACTCAGAAATGCACACTCCGAAGATTGTCCAATCACTTCTTCCGCAGCGGATTAAATTTGTACAGAAGAACTCTTGATTTGGGATTTCTAAGATGTGTCGACGCAAAAGAGGCTTCTAAGATACCTGAGGAGATACATGCTAGGGCTTGCGACCCACATATGAATGGTTTTTTCTTTGCTAAGAAGATACATAGGCTCGGTTACTTTTGGATGACCATGGAGATAGATTGTGTCCAGTATGTCTGCAAATGCTACCAATGTCAAGTGTATGAAATGTGATAAAAGAGCCACAAAATGAGCTCAATGCCACAAGCTCACCTTGGCCATTCGCCGCCTGGAGAATGGATGTCATCGGTCCTATCGAGCCCACTGCTTCAAACGGGCACGAGTTTATTCTAGAAGCCATTGATTACTTCACAAAATGGGTAGAGGTTGCATCTTACAAAGTTGTAACCAAGAAAGTCGTCGCAGACTTTGTCAAAGATCGTATTATTTTCCGATTCGGAGTTCCCGAGTCCATTGTTACTGATAATGTCACCAATCTAAACAGTGATATGATGAAAGCCATGTATGAAACTTTCAAAATCAAGCACAAAAATTCCACAGCCTATAGACCTCAGATGAATGGAGCCATAGAAGCCGCCAACAAAAACATCAAGAAGATACTAAGAAAGATGGTAGAAAACCACAAATAATGGAATGAGAAGCTACCCTTCGCGTTGTTGTGGTACCGCACTACAGTTTGCACATCAACCAGGGCAACTCCTTACATGTTAGTTTATAGTACCAAAACTGTCATCCCAGCCGAGGTAGAGATTCGTTTTTTAAGAATCATACAGAAATTTGAACTCAGCAATGTAGAATGGATAAGGAGCCGCTACGAACAATTGGCCATTATCGATGGAAAAAGGATGAACGTAGCATGTCACGGTCAGCTTTATTAGAATAGAATGTCTAGAGTTTTCAACAAAAGGGTCAAACCAAGACAATTTGCATCAGGACAGCTAGTGTTGAAGAAGATCTTCCCACGTCAAGATGAAGCCAAAGAGAAATTCTCTCCCAACTGACAAGGTCCGTACATGGTTCATAGGGTGCTGACAAGAGGAGCACTCATAATTGCAGAAATGGACGGAGAAATTTGGCCAAAACCAATCAATTCAGATGCAGTCAAAAGATATAATGCTTAGACTATTTATATTTCCTCATCTGATGTACTTGAACTATGCTCGATCTGATTCCCGTTTAAGAGGGGATACATAGGAAGCCTTATGGGTTCGGTCATATCATAATAAAATTTCCATTCCCCCCAAGATCATAAATTAGGGCAGAATTTTGAGGAGGACCCTTAAAATTTCGGAACAAGTCCAGCCAACACCATCGCATGCCAGAAAGTTAGAAATTGGTTAAGAAACTGGAGCAGATTTTTGAGAAGGGTTCTCAAAATTTTGAGGAAGGGTCGACAAGTATCGTTACTCATAAAAGGCTGAAGGATCATCCGCAAAACTGGGGCAGAATTTTGAGGAGAACCCTCAAAATTCTAACATGAGAGAGCTGCAATGTCTCTGAAATGTGTTACAATCACTAGTTCATCTAAAAATCACTTGATATATCAATATATGACTCTTTTTTTTAATCAATAATTGCATATTTTTGAAAACTCTATTTCCGTAACAGTCAGGTGTTACCCAGGGAAACTCGAAAAAGGCCTCCAGAACAGAGCAAAGCAAGCCCAGTGGATAGAAGCATGAACCAACCTCCCCTTACAAAACTTACAATTTTTCTTTGAATGCAGGCATATCTGACGTAGCGATTGCATCCGCAAACATATATACGTACAAGATCACTATCAGTCGGGCCATCAGACACTGAATATATCTCCAGCTAAGACATATACTACTCTTATTTGCTACTTGCTCTTTGCATGGGACTAAGCCCTGTCCCGCATACTTTCATGAGGCTAATCCCTACCTCTATAACTTGTATGTCCTGATTCAATTCAAATTCCAAAACTATGTGTTTCTTTATTGTTTCAGTTCATTAGTTGTGACTTCCAATCTTGTTTATTATTTTACTATCATGTTGCTCAATGTGCAACCAGCATGCCTAGATCACACTACCTAACTACTATTTCACTTAGCATGTTGGAGTTTTTTCTGACTAGTTTACTTATATATAAAAATCTATTTACTGTTTAGCATGCCCAATCCTGCCTTGTGATAATTGCATGCATCTTGTTTGCTCACTAGCATGTCCAAGCTACATTGTTTGTTTACTGTCTCTCCAACATGTCAAAATTCTTCTTGTGCTTAGTATTTATAAACTATGAATGTTTTATGAAGTGCTTCCCTAGTTTGTACATCTAGATCTTGTTTACCCTACTTTGATCCTACTAAGTCATCTAGCCCTACAAGTACTCTGATTATGTGTCCAAGATCTATGTGTTTTCAACATGTCTTTGTTGTAACCTCTGTAATTAACTTAGAATTTTTTGAGAAGTTTGTGCATCTGTTTGCTTATACACTAGGGTGTATCCTATGTGTCCCCAACCCCTCTCCTGTGTGGAATCTGTTTGCCCCAAAATGTTCCTGAAATTGTTTGTTTTTGTGACTTGCATTCTGATTTCAAAAAAAGTTTTTCATGCTTTTCTCAAACTATTTTACCACCCTAACTAGTATTGGTTTCAGAAAATCTCTTTATTCCTAAGGCCTTTCTTTATACTATTTACCAAAACTCTTTAAAATCATGTCAAGCACACTCACTTATTCTTAGGTTATGAAATTATGCCCCTTCAGTATGTGTACTGCTTAGAGGTCCATAAGATCTCTTTGAACTCTGGCATATTAGGGTTGGCACTTCCATGCTGATAATCAATCTTTATTTGAGGAAATTCTAGGTGTGAGCACTGCCCGGGATCCTTGAGGTCCTTAGGGAACTCTTACACACATGGACATGAATTGGGCTGTGAAATCTTGGGCATTTGAGACTAGTGAAGGCTTGGTACACCAGGATTTGCTTTGGTCCTACTTCAGCCTCCCTATAGCTTAATTTCTGTCCTATTTATATAATTTTTATTCAATCACTGATTTGTAATAATTAATTGTAAATAGATATTGGGGTGACTAGTGAAAAGGGAGGTTGTTGTATATTGTGGGTAAAGATTGGTAGATAACATGCCTATAGGTTCATTTTGGTTCAAATGTGTTTTGTTAGATAACATGCCTATATGGTTCATTTGGTTCATGTGTGTTTTGTTAGATAGCATGCCTATAGGGTTCATTTGGTTCAACTGTGTTCTGTTAGATAATATGCCTATAGGGTTTTGCTTTGGTCAAATAAATTCTGCATGCTTCACTTTATATATTATTAGACATCATGCCTATAGGATTTAAAATGAGCTTCCAGCATAGACATCATGCCTATAGGAATCTAAAATCAGCCATAACTAGACATCATGCCTATAGGATCTAAAAATCAGTTTAATTAGAAATCATGCATATAGGTTCTGAATCAGTTAATTAATTATCTTACTCGTTTCTCAATAGTCCTCAGCGATGTGTTAATTAATATCACAAGAAGCATGCCTGCAAGATAAAGAACTTCAAAATGCTTCCTAGAATTGTAACTGCATATATGCACTTAGGCAAGCCTTAGGGCGTTAAATAATTATGAAACCAGTTCTATTTATATGTGAGATTATCTAGGTTTAACAAGCTGTAAAACCTGTAGGCAAACTGGTTAGGATCCTGCTACGTCCCTAAAAAAATAAAACGCTGCATGTTCTATTTTGTGATGTTCATCTAGACATCATGTTCTTAGGATTTCTAAACATCCTTTTAAAATCTGTATTGTAGACGTGCTGTTTGATTGCCTATATATATGCAGAGGTAAATGTGAGCCTTCTAACTTCTTGTATTTATTTGCTCGTCCTATATGTTATTTGCATGTTGCCTAGATGTTTACCTTTTACAAACCTTAGGCTATCTAGAACTGTCCAGATTTAAGGGTCCCGAATTCCTCCAGGACCATAAGGAAGGGACGACTAGCAGCACACTTAGAGATCGTTAACTAAACTCGCTCATATAACCACTAAGAGGAGGGTAATGGATAGTAAAAGGATATGATGACTGCATACTAATGTAATATGTAGCCCCTTATTGAGGAGTGATTATCGGGAATTGCATGGGTATGATCTTGTAGGCTAATCAACCTAGGACTTCCTTTCCCAATTCCATATGTGTTTAAATTTTATAAATTTTCTTTTCTTTATATATACATGTGCAAGTTGTTCAAATCTCTCTCTTGCTCCTATTACCTGAATTGTACATGTACTTAGAATATGAAAACATACCTTTATTTGCAAATATGTGTTGAAGCTGTTTACTTTTTAAAAGGACTAATTCACATAGTTTAAGTTCGGCCGGTACCCATCGTTGTGGACCGCGAGGGATGCCTAACACCTTCCCCTCAAGGTTATTTCGAGCCCTTACCCTAATCTCTGAGTTTATGAGTTTATCACTCTAGGAGCCCTAACGCACCATAATCCGTTAAGTGGAGACTCTTCAAATATCCAATTCCCAAAAGGAAACGAGTTATTGGCCCATGAATGTCGAAACCTGGACTTCCCCATCAAAAGGGGAAAAAGGGGGCGCGACATTCCTTTTCCCCCTCCTTAGATGCCTCAGAATCATCACTGTCAGTTGAACTGGCTTCCACTGTCACTTTCCCAATGGTAACCTTGGACGCTCGGAGCATGGTCTTTTTCTTCCCCTTGCCATCTACATGAGGGTTCTCTGCTACCGCTACATCCTGACACAATCAAGTGACTAGATATGGGAAAATGAATCTATACCTCCGCAATGGGGAACAGATGAACATCTCTGAGTGAATAACCTCAGCCATATCAAAATCGTGGATATTCATAAAGAACCAAGTCAAAGTAGCTCGCGGTCCATTGACTTCAATGGTGTTGTGGGACGGCAGCAGTCGATTGTTAATGATGTACTATCAACACTTGCCTTCAAAGGTGAGTGAGGAGGAGTGCACCTTTGATCACTGAGTAACCCACACTACCGCCTTGTATGGTTTACAGATAGTTTGGAAAAACAATTCCCACTGTGTGAGTTCTCTCTTATAAAGGTCATAGTAATCCCTCTCCCCAGTAAATGCAGGCAAGCGATACACTCACATAATAACTTTAATCGAGGCATTCACCCTTTTTTGGTGCACCATGAAAATGTGATCCTCATGTTCAGGATAGTTGGAGTAGACCTCCCTAACAAGCAACAAGTTACCATAGGCAGCTCCCTAAACATATTAGGGCACTTAGCCTGGAGGGATCCCCTATCAATTATCTGTTCTGGTATCGGCTTTCGAATACCCTTTTCAGCGAATCGGTCTTGGGTATCTCTAGAGACAAACCGGGTGCTATCAAGCTCCCCTAAACTGGATGATGCCCGTCCCTGGGACAAACCATCGGTAGTGCGTCTCTTCTTTGAAGATCTCATTGTCCTACACCACAACCACGCCTATCGAAAATCAGCCGAATAGGTGACCCAAGAGCGGTTTCTCATACTTCACATACCCCCTCGATCACAATTTACGCTATAAAATTCATTGGAGCAATTCAACAAATACTTTATGTTCATAGTCCCTCCAATGTACCAAAGGACCTAATTAAACGCTCATTCCTCACCACTCAACAATATTTTTCCAACCCAACCAACCTAATGTTTACACATAAAATGATTATACCAAAAATTACACATCAATAAGAGTACTAGAATTCTACTTTATTACGACTACAAAATAAGAAATAGAGAATTAAAAGAAAAGAAACAAAATTGAAAAGAACAAAATAAATAAAAACTAAAAGAAGGGAGTAGAATCTTGTACTTACTTGAGAACCTTGTAATGAACGGAGATGAAAGATCGGGTGATTAGAGAGTGGGGAGAAGAAAAAGGAATTTGGTGGAGAGGGGGAAGGGAACTCGTTAGAAATTGGGGAAGGGGGAGGGTTTTGTTTTTGTTTTGTTATGTTGTATGTTAGGAGAAAGGGGTAAAAGAGAAGAGGGGGAATGCGGATTGG
>MU675204.1:43617-53833 GCA_026770625.1 Nicotiana glauca
TTGACGTCTGTTAACTAGCCATATTTATGTAACTTCAGCTGGTTAACATCATGAAATATATCAATAGCCTCGAATTTTGGCTAACTCCATAAATTTTCGAAAATTTCGCCGGAGTTTTCTTTGTAATTAGGCCTATCTACCTGCTAGAATGCCCCCGAAACATATTTCCAAGACCATTACACACTTTCTGTTATCCCTACAACTGGTATACAATTCATTCCCTAGCAACTCATACATATTCATACACTTTAAACAACTTACAATTAGCTCGTTCTCTTTACACCACAATTTGCATATTACCCAAATAGCGACAACATTTGCAATTTGGCACACATTGGGAAGTAAAAAAAAGGTAATTTGAAAAAAAAATGGGGTGTCTTTGCACGAATCTGAACTCTACCTCTAAATGCTTAGAGAAAACCGTTCTCACGATCACTACTAGACTTGTTCGAACAAATGGTGATATTTCTCTTTCATTTCTTTTTCCGCTTCCCACGTGGCTTCCTCGACTTGTTGGCTTCGCCACAATACTTTAACTGAAGCAATTTCCTTGTTCCTCAATTTTTGGACTTGCCTATCAAGAATAGCAACTGGAACCTCCTCATACGATAAGTCTCCACTCACCTCAATAGTCTCACTAGGCACAATGGCGGATGGATCTCCAACCACTTTCTTCAACATAGACACATGGAACACCGAGTGTACTAATGACATTTCAGGGGGCAATTCCAGCCTATAAGCCACATGTCCTATCCTTTGAGCGACTCGATATGGCCCAACATATCTAGGACTCAACTTCCCTTTCTTCCCGAATTGCATGACTCCCTTTATAGGAGATACCCTCAAGAATACCCAATCGTCAACTTGAAATTCCAAGTCTCTTCGACGAACCTCCGCATAGGATTTCTATCAACTTTGAGCAGTCTTCATCCTTTCCTAAATGACTTTAACTTTTTCCATAGTCTGGTGCACGAGATCTGGCCCTAATAGTTCTGCTTCACCTACTTCGAACCACCCAACGGAGACCTACACCTTCTTCTGTACAATTCCTCAAATGGGGCCATCTGAATTCTAGTATGGAAGCTGTTATTGTAAGCAAATTCTATAAGTGGCAAGTGATCATCCCAATTACCTTTGAAATCCAATACACAAGCCCGTAACATATCTTCAAGCGTCTGAATAGTCCCCTCTACTTGACCATCAGTCTGTGGATGGAAAGTTGTGTTGAGATTCACCTGAGTACCAAAATTAGTTGTGAACTATGCCCCTCGATTTGAGATAATAGAAAGTGGAGTGCCATGAAGCCTTGTTATCTCCTTGATATATAATCTAGCATACTGTTCTATAGTATCGGTGGACTTGACTGGCAAGAAGTGAGCTGATTTGGTGAGCCGATCCACTATCACCCAAATTGAGTCAAATTTGGGCTGAGTGCGAGGTAACCCCACCACGAAATCCATGTTGATCATTTCCCATTTCCACATTGGTATTTCCATAAGCTGAGTTAATCCACCAGGCCGCTGATGCTCAGCCTTTACTTGCTGACAATTCAGACACCTAGATACAAAGTCCGCCACACCCCTTATCATACCATTCCACCAATAAATATCTTTGAGATCATGATACATTTTTGTAGACCCTAGGTGTACGGAATAGCTGGAACTATGAGCCTCTGTCATTACCCTCTCCTGAAGCTTATCCACATTCGAAACACATATCCTTCCTTGACATCGCAATACACCATCCTCGCCGCCGAGTGAAAATGCCGAAGTCTTGTTGTTCAAAACTGCTTCCTTTATCTGTGCCATTGTTGGGTCAATAAACTGTTTTTCCTTGACTTCCACTACAAGTGACGATTCTGCTCCATTATGCCCCTAACATCCCTCTCGTCTGAGGTCTAAATGAAAACCCCTAGACTGTCCAGTTGATAAACCTCCCGAGCCAAAGGCCTCTGATCAGCTCCTAAATGAGCCAAACTACCCATAGACTTCCGAATGAGAGCGTCGGCCACCACATTCGCCTTTCCTGGATGGTACAAAATGTTCATATCATAATCCTTGAGCAATTCTAACCATAGACGCCGCCTTAAGTTCAATTCCTTCTGCTTGAACAAATATTGTAGACTCTTGTGGTCTGAGAACACATCCACATGGACCCCATAAAGATAATGCCGCCATATTTTCAAAGCAAACACAATTGCTGCAAGCTCAAAATCAAGTGTCGGATAATTCTTCTCGTGATTCTTAAGTTGTCTCGAAGCATACGCTATAACCTTCCCATGTTGCATCAACACACACCCCAAACCAAACCTGGAGGCATCACAATAAACCACAAATCCTTCTTTGCCTTCTGGCAAGGCCAATATTGGTGCCGAGGTCAACCTTGAATTCAATCCCTGAAAACTTTTCTCACAAATGTCGGACCATTGGAACTTAACTGCTTTCTATGTCAACTTAGTCAATGGGGAGGCGAGGGTAGAGAATCCCTCCACAAACCTCCGAAAATACCCTGCTAATCCCAAGAAGCTACGAATCTCCGTCGGGGTCGTGGGTCTAGGCCAACATTTCACTGCTGCAATCTTCTGGGGATCCACCTGAATCCTTTCAATGGAAACAACATGACCCAGGAAGGTAACGGAATCCAACAAAAATTTACATTTCAAAAATTTAGCATACAACTGGTGCTAATGAAGAGTCTGTAGAACCGCCCTGAGGTGACTGCCATGATCCTCCCGGCTCCGCGAATAAACAAGGATGTCATCAATGAAAATAATCACGAATGAGTCTAGAAATGGCTTGAAGACCCGATTCATAAGATCCATAAAAGCTGCCGGGGCGTTGGTTAGCCCAACAGACATGACCAAGAATTCAAAGTAACCATAGCGAGTTCTAAAAGTGGTCTTAGGGATATCCTGTTCTCTGATCTTCAATTGGTGATACCCGGACCGTAGATCAATTTTGGAGAAGAACTTTGCACCTTGCAATTGGTCGAACAAATCATCTATCCGAGGCAAGGGATATTTATTCTTGATGGTGACTTTGTTGAGCTGACGATAATCAATACACATCCGGAGCGACCCATCCTTCTTTTTAACAAAGAGAACCAGAGCACCCCTAGGCGACACACTCGGCCATATAAACCTCTTTTCTAATAAGTCCTTCAACTGCTCCTTTAACTCCCTTAACTCTGCTGGAGTCATTCTGTATGGTGGAATAGATATTGGCTGCGTATCTGGCAATACATCAATCCCGAAATCAATCTCCCTATCGGGAGGAATCCCTAGAAGCTCATCCAGAAACACTTCAAGAAACCCTTTTACCACTAGCACGGACTCGGGGTAGAAACCTCCGAAGTGGTGTCCGCCACCCGGACCAAATGATAGATACATCCCTTCTTAATCATCTTTGAAGCCTTAAGGTAGAAAATAAACCTACCCTTCGGCACTACACTACTCCCCTTCCACTCAATAACCGGCTTATTAGGGAACTCGAGTCTCATGACTCTCATTCGGCAGTCAAGTTTAGCAAAGCACGAATAAAGCCAGTCCATTCCCATAATCACCTCAAAATCCACCATTCCGAGCTCGATAAGATCGGTCGTGGTAACGTGACCACATACCATGACAACATAATTCCTATATACTCGCGCGACTGTAGTAGAATCACCAACCGGAGTTGATACGAAGAACGGCTCATGAAGTTGTCCTAAGACCACTTTTAGAACTCGTTATGGTCACTTTGAGTTCTTGGTCATGTCTTTTGGGCTAACCAACACCCCAGCAACTTTTATGGATCTTATGAATCGGGTGTTCAAGCCATTTCTAGACTCATTCGCGATTGTTTTCATTGATGACATCCTTGTTTATTCGCGGAGCCGGGAGGATCATGGCGGTCACCTCAGGGCGGTTCTACAGACTCTTCATCAGCACCAGTTGTATGCTAAATTTTCAAAATGTGAATTTTGGTTGGATTCCGTTACCTTCCTGGGTCATGTTGTTTCCATTGAAGGGATTCAGGTGGATCCCCAGAAGATTGCAGCAGTGAAAGATTGGCCTAGACCCACGACCCCGACGGAGATTCGTAGCTTCTTGGGATTAGCAGGGTATTATCGGAGGTTTGTGGAGGGATTCTCTACCCTTACCTCCCTATTGACTAAGTTGACATAGAAAGCAATTAAGTTTCAATGGTCCGACACTTGTGAGAAAAGTTTTAAGGGATTGAAGTCAAGGTTGACCTCGGTACCAATATTGGCCTTGCCAGAAGGCAAAGAAGGATTTGTGGTTTATTGTGATGCCTCCAGGGTTGGTTTGGGGTGTGTGTTGATGCAACACGGGAAGGTTATAGCGTATGCTTCGAGACAACTCAAGAATCACGAGAAGAATTATCCAACACTTGATTTGGAGCTTGCGGCAGTTGTGTTTGCTTTGAAAATATGGCGGCATTATCTTTATGGGGTCCACGTGGATGCGTTCTCAGACCACAAGAGTCTCCAATATTTGTTCAAGTAGAAGGAGTTGAACTTAAGGCAGCGTCTATGGTTAGAATTTCTCAAGGATTATGATATGAACATTTTGTACCATCCAGGGAAGGCGAATGTGGTGGCCGACGCTCTCAGTCGGAAGTCTATGGGAGTTTGGCTCATTTGGGAGCGGATCAGAGGCCTTTGGCTTGGGAGGTTTATCAATTGGACAGTCTAGGGGTTTGCATTTAGACCTCAGACGAGGGGGATGTTAGGGTGCATAATGGTGCAGAATCGTCACTTGTAGTGGAAGTCAAGGAAAAGCAGTTTATTGACCCAACAATGGCACAGATAAAGGAAGCAGTTTTGAACAACAAGACTTCAGCATTTTCACTCGACGGCGAGGATGGTGTATTGCGATGTCAAGGAAGGATATGTGTTTCGGGTGTGGATAAGCTTCGGGAGAGGGTAATGGCAGAGGCTCATAGTTCCAGCTATTCCGTACACCTAGGGTCTACAAAAATGTATCATGATCTCAAAGCTATTTATTGGTGGAATGGTATGAAAAGGGGTGTGGCGGACTTTGTATCCAGGTGTCCGAATTGTCAGCAAGTAAAGGCTGAGCATCAGCGGCCTGGCGGGTTAACTCAGCTTATGGAAATACCAATGTGGAAATGGGAAATGATCAACATGGATTTCGTGGTGGGGTTACCTCGCACTCAGTGCAAATTTGAATCAATTTGGGTGATAGTGGATCGACTCTCGGAGCCGTGTCTAGTAGATCCCTTCTTATCAGTGTATTGTCGACCACAATTATAAGTAGGGGGCTAGATGGACATTTAGTAAATTACCCTCTTCTTTGTTACTCTATATTGTGCGGTGAAGTGAAAAGTGAAAGTATTTATGTCTAACTCGTGCTCTGTTCCAAAATTTTCAGTAATGGCACCTAAGAAGAGAGCTAGACTTGGCCTTGGGGCCAATGCGACCCCAAGTGTGGCTATGAATCATGTACCTGTTGTTGTGGGTGAGAGTGACTCCCCGGTATTGAATCTACCTGGCCCATTTATTCCAGATCAAAGTACTCCTGTTCCTGCTACGACAGAGGGTGCTACCGTCCCTCCCGCTTATATTCCTGATCCTGATGCAGTTCCAGCTTCTGGTCCCGGGGTTTCTGATGGGGACCTTAGAGGAGCCATCCATATGTTGACCAAGTTAGTGGCCGCTCAGGCCCAGAGATCTCATGATGCCCCTGTGCGCTCCAGTGGACAGAAAGATCCCGCCAGCTCCAGAGTCAACCAGTTTCTGCGATTGGCCCCTCCAGAGTTCACAGGCACAGCCCCGGAGGCCTATCCGCAGGATTTCCTTAATGAAATGTATAAGACCCTTAGAGTGATAAAGGATACAGAGACGGAGGGAGTTGAGTTGGCTTCATACAGGTTGAGAGGAGTAGCACATTCATGGTTCGAGATATGGGAGGATTCCCGTGGGGAGGAAAGTCCTGCAGCTAGATGGGATGAGTTTGTAGATGCATTTATGGACCACTTCTTGCCTGCCGAGACAATGGCCACCCTTGCCACTGAGTTTGAGGTCCTCAAGCAGGGAAATATGAGTGTTTGGGAGTACCACATGGAGTTTGTGAGGTTGTCCAAGTATGCTCCTTAGTTAGTGTCGACCATGGCTGCTCGAGTTCGGCGATTCGTTCAGGGCCTTAGTCCTTTGGTGGTAAATGAGGCTGCTACAGCTGCCTTACACTCGGATATGAATTATGGAAAGATTGTGGGATTTGCTCAGGCCACAGAGGCTAGAAAGTTGAAGATACATGCAGAAAGGAAGAGTAGCAGCAGGGCCCGATCAGTGGGTCACTCAAGGAGACCAATTCAGGGGAGAGGGCCATCAGGGCCGTCCCAGTCATATGTTCAGTCTTCAGCAAGCGCACCTCCATCTGTGCACAGTTATCAGAAGAGCAGCCAGTTGAGACCAGGTTCAGATAGTAGGAGACCCCATCAGTTCGATCGTCCAGGAGGGAGATCACAGAAGCAGGGGAGGGCTCTATGCCCCAAGTGTGGGAGATTCCATACAGAGACTTGATATTTGGATCTCCCGGTGTGTTATAAATGCGGGGTGAGGGGTCATATCCAGCGGGACTGTCGTGCGCCCAATCGGGGCATGAGTAGGGGATTTGCTTAGTTATCCGATTCTTCAACCGCCACATCATCTGTGCGTCCTCCAGCTCCAGCAGGTCGTGGCGCAGTTAGGGGTGGGGCTCGTGGTAGAGGTAGACCCAACCATTTTTATGCTTTGAGTGGTCGCAAGAGTGTAGAGGCTTCTCCAGATGTTGTTACAGGTACCTTGTACGTTCAGGCCAGTGATTGTTATATTCTTATTGATCTGGGGTCCTCTTTGTCTTATATCACCCCATTCATTGCTTCAAGTTTTGGGATAGAACCCGTTCTCTGATCTTCAATTGGTGATACCCGGACCGTAGATCAATTTTGGAGAAGAACTTTGCACCTTGCAATTGGTCGAACAAATCATCTATCCGAGGCAAGGGATATTTATTCTTGATGGTGACTTTGTTGAGCTGATGATAATCAATACACATCCGGAGCGACCCATCCTTCTTTTTAACAAAGAGAACCAGAGCACCCCACGGCGACACACTCGGCCGTATAAACCCCTTTTCTAATAAGTCCTTCAACTTCTCCTTTAACTCCCTTAACTCTGCTGGAGTCATTCTATATGGTGGAATAGATATTGGTTGCATATCTGGCAATACATCAATCCTGAAATCAATCTCCTTATCGGGAGGAATCCTAGAAGCTCATCCGAAAACACTTCAAGAAACCCCTTTACGACTGGCACGGACTCGGGGTAGACACCTCCGAAGTGGTGTCTGCCACCCAAACCAAATGATAGATACATCTCTTCTTAATCATCTTTGAAGCCTTAAGGTAGGAAATAAACCTACCCTTCGGTACTACACTACTCCCCTTCCACTCAGTAACCGGCTTATTAGGGAACTCGAGTCTCATGACTCTCGTTCGGCAGTCAAGTTTAGCAAAGCACGAATAAAGCCAGTCCATTCCCATAATCACCTTAAAATCCACCATTCCGAGCTCGATAAGATCGGTCGTGGTAACGTGACCACATACCGTGACAACATAATTCCTATATAGTCGCGCGGCTGTAATAGAATCACCAACCGGAGTTGATACGAAGAACGGCTCATGAAGTTGTTCGGGTTATATCCCAAAACTTGAAGCAATGAATGGGGTGACATACGACAAAGAGGACCCCAGATCAATAAGAACATAACAATCAATAGCCTGAACGTACAAGGTACCTGTAACAACATCTGGAGAAGCCTCTACACTCTGGCGACCACTCAAAGCATAAAAATGGTTGGGTCCACCTCTACCACGAGCCCCACCCCTAACTGCACCATGACCTGCTGGAGCTGGAGAACACACGGATGATGTGGCGGATGAAGAACCGGATGACTAAGCAAATCCCCTACTCATGCCCTGATTGGGCGCACGACAGTCCCGCTGGATATGACCCCTCACCCCACATTTATAACACACCGGGAGATCCAAATAGCAAGTCTCTGTATGGAATCTCCCACACTTGGGGCATAGAGCCCTCCCCTGCTTCTGTGATCTCCCTCCTGGACGATCGAACTGATGGGGTTTCCTACTATCTGAACCTGGTCTCAACTGGCTGCTCTTCTGATAACTGTGCACAGATAGAGGTGCACTTGCTGAAGACTGAACATATGACTGGGACGGCCCTGATGGTCCTCTCCCTTGAACTGGTCTCCCTGAGTGACCCACTGATCGGGCCCTGCTGCTACTCTTCCTTTCTGCCTGTATCTTCAACTTTCTAGCCTCTGTGGCCTGAGCGAATCCCACAATCTTTCCATAATTCATATCCGAGTGTAAGGCAGCTGTAGCAGCCTCATTTACCACCAAAGGACTAAGTCCCTGAATGAATCGCCGAACTCAAGCAGTCATGGTCGACACTAACTGAGGAGCATACTTGGACAACTCACAAACTCCATGTGGTACTCCCAAACACTGATATTTCCCTGCTTGAGGACCTCAAACTCAGTGGCACGGGCGGCCATTGTCTCGACAGGCAAGAAGTGGTCCATAAATGCATCTAAAAACTCATCCTATCTAGCTGTAGGACTTTACTCCCCACGGGAATCCTCCCACATATTGAACCATGAATGTGCTACTCCTCTCAACCTTTATGAAGCCAGCTCAACTCCCTGCGTCTCTGTAGCCTTCATCACTTAAAGGGTCTTATACATTGCATCAAGAAAATCATGCTGATAGGCCACCGAGGCTGTGCCTGTGAACTCTGGAGGGGCCAATCGCAGAAACTGGTTGACTCTGGAGCTGGCGGGATCTTCCTGTTTGCTGGAGGGCGTAGGGGCATCATGAGATCTCTGGGCCTGAGAGGCCACTAACTGGGTCAACATATGGATGGCTCCTCTAAGGTCCCCATCAGAAACCCCGGGACCAGAAGCTGGAACTGCATCAGTATCAGGAATATAAGCGGGAGGGACGGTAGCACCCTCTGCCGTAGCAGGAACAGGAGTACTTTGATCTGGAATAAATGGTCCAGGTAGATTCAATACCGGGGAGTCACTCTCACCCACGACATCAGGTACATGATTCATAGCCACACTTGGGGTTGCTTTGGCCCCAAGGCCAAGTCAAGCTCTCTTCTTAGGTGCCATTACTGAAAATTTCGGAACAGAGCACGAGTTAGACATAAATACTTTCACTTTTGACTTCACCGCACAATATAGAGTAACAAAGAAGAGGGTAAATTCCTAAATGTCCATGTAGCCCCATACTTATAAATGTGGTCGACAACACACTGATAAAAAGGGATCTACTAGACACGGCTCCGAGACATCCTAGGACTCTTTAAAACCTTAGGCTCTTATACCAAGTTTGTCATGCCCCAAAACCAAGGGACATTATCGGCGCTCGACTGGGTAGCCCCAGCCAAACGGACCTGGGTGTCCTTCCTATCCCATGTATTACCCCGTGTTCTCATTACTCATTGATCAAATGAAATAAATAATTACAATTCAACACCTTTTTACAAAACTTACATAGCATACATGGTTACTTAGCGTGGTTTACAACTTACATCGCCCAACGTAAAAAATACATGTTTACATAAGTTCTCAACGCACAATTCTTGTCTACGGAGCCTCTAGGGATACAAAAGAGTGATACCATATTTGTCGGTAACAAGGCCCCGGTTATACCTTACACAAAAACCAAAATGAGACTCCGGAATAAAAGCGGCTTGAGCCACGTAGGGCCCCGAAAAGAAAGGGGCTCACCAATACAGCTGACGGAGAGTGAAGGAATGCTACTGCCGGGTGACTGGAGTACCTGCTATACAATCACCTACAATCATAACACGAATGTAGCGTCCCCGGAAAAAGGGATGTCAGTACATTTGAATTGTACTGGTCGTATGAACAAACTTTACCCCAAGTAAAATCAAATAACACACAAATAACAGACATCAATAGAATCAACGATCAAACGCACATGAAAGAAACAATCAAAGCCAAACAAGTTTCACAATCTCTCCTTTTCCCCTTCAACATTATCACATCAATGATTTCACAATTTTCTCATATGTTCATTTCAATAGTGATTTCGATCACTTTCCACCCTTATTACCTCGGCCACCCTTATCACCACAACCCACACCTTATTACTTC